>PVHY01003817.1:89400-102044 GCA_004024945.1 Uropsilus gracilis
AAAAAAAAAAAAAAAAAAAACTAGTAAAAACAGCAGCTGCAATCTATTGTGTACTTGTTATAGGCCAGTTAACTAGTCTAGGTGCTTAATTGTACTAAGCCACTTAATTCTCACAATGCTGTGAAGAAAGTATTGTGAGAGCATGAAGAGGTTAAGTAGTTTACTGAGGAAAGATCAGTAAGAGGTAAAGTTGGAATTCAAACCCTGATAGTTTTTATCTCATAATCATAATACATTCTGATTCTGATTCTTTCATGGTACAATAATCAAGAAACTACTCACGGTATTAATAATTCTCCGAACTACCACCAGGACATGAGACTTACTATATGAAAGAAAACATTTCAATATATCCTAGTCTAATAAAAATTCTAAATTAGTTTTAAAAATAGTTTATATAAGTCATTAAGTATATTATTTTATAATTTTATTCTGATATATCAATATTTACAGGTGATAGTCTTTTGATTAAATCTATTTCTTCTCCTTTGCCAAAAAACTGGTTTCTTCTTGAGATCAGAAGGAGTTACTCAGGAAAACAAGTATTCTAGTTAATAATTACTTATAGTAAATACAGTTTCTTATAATAATGACTCCAAATTAAGGTGAATAAAGATTAAATATTGTAGTTTCACTATCATAACAAGAGAAAATTACAGTAAAATCCTACCTCTTCATGTCTCATTTCTTCTATCATTTGCATAATGCTTATAAAATGATGACATCGATCTGAATGATCAACCTGATGGGTTGGAAAAGGATGATCCTGCCACAATCTCCACTCAGAGAGAGAGAGTTGATGAATTCCAGTGGTTGGTTCTTGAGACTTCATTAGTGATTTCAAAATGATAAAACACACATATTCAGACTTAATAAAGTGATTTAAAATACAGATAAGCATCAGAATATAAATATTTCTTTTAGGTAGTTTCACTGTGTATGTGTAAACACATACCTTTGTACTGATATACAATGTTTTAAAATAACTTACATGAGCTACTAATTTGGTCATATTACTGTTTCTGTAGCTCCATTTTAATTACAAATACTTTAAAAAATGCATGTTTCAAAACTAATATTTTGGTAGATTTATGTAACAAATTTAATAAGAAAGTCTTCAGGATGATTATTACTGATTCTAACCCTTTGTGCCTGCTGTCATTTCTCATTTTCCATGTTAGTGAATAAAATTCTGAATCATTGTGCATTTTAAGCTCTTTAAATCTTCTAAAATTATTCCTTCCTGAGGTTTTTTCAGCTTTCTAACATATGCAACTTTTGTCTAATTCCCTTGACTTCCATTAAATTTACAAATAATTCGTTCCTGATAAACAAGATAAACAATATTTTGTTTACATAATTAAAGTTTCACTATTATTTCAAAGAAAAAATAAAAACAAGTTTGTAAAATGGTGCTCATAACAATGTGACTTTATGTTAATAACATAGTGAAAAGAAAGAATCCCAATACACAGTAGGGAAAAGAAATTAAACAAACACCAGTATATAGCAGAGTATATGATAGTCATATAAATAATGCCTATATAGAACTATTCATATGGTAGAAAACAATGGGGAAAAAGGCAGAGCTTAAACAGATTATGGTCATGTAAAAATATATCAAAAATATAAGTATATAATAAAGTTAATAGTTTTACAGACAGTTCCTTAATATTTTCTTTTAAAACTGTTCACTTTCTTAAATTTTTAAATTCACATTCTAATCATGATCAACCTCTTAACTCCAAAAGATATTGCAAAATCACTATAAAAAGAATCTTAAAACATGTTCAACTTACGGGTCTATTTTCTTCATTTTGAAATGACAAAAACTGAACTTGAGGCAATGTTATTCCTTTAATTTCATCACTCTCCCTTAATCTATAAAATCTACTCCATAATTTAAATTCTTCTTCTGATAATAACCAATTTTTCTTTGTATTACTTTGCTTCAATCCTACAGGTCGACAAAATAATTGAAAAGAGTTTAAAAAAAATCTTCAAGGAACCACAAAATACACAATATCAACTCACAATTTACTTAATTTTAATACATCCTTGCTAAACTGCTGATTCTATTTCTCAAAACTAGCATTCTTCATATAATAAAATTATTCTGTCTATAACTTCCTACTTCTATGTATCTCCTAAACACTCACCTCTCTGAAGGCACTAGTGCACCCTCTATCTAGGAGTTAACCTTTCATGATTGATTCTTCATTGAAAGAACACAACCAGGTGGCTATACTCTCAGTCCTGGCTTCCTCCCCATTTTGATGTCTAAGATCTGACATAAAACAGTCAGATAACGTATAAATAAACTCTAGAATCATCTTTCTATCACAGCAGTATTGGAAAGGTTGTCTCAAGCTTGACAAGGAGGGAGAAGGATGGAAATGTGAAGTGTAAAAGGGTATGGGCCTTAGCTTAGGTCTTAAATTGGAAGGAACAAAAATAGTAAAGGAAGACAGAAAAGATCTAATTACTGCTTTAAGAAAATGACTAAAGAATATATATATTTTTTAAATGTATAGCTAATTAATCCCCTTGGACTTCCAAATTCTACATAAAGGAAAACAATCTCCAAATTTAAAAGGTTAAATAGCAGAATGCAGAAATCCTTATCCAATAAAGAAAAAGACAGAAAAGTACTAGGGATCAAGAAACTTCCATATTAAAAAAACTTTTTGCAAAGCAAGGGATTTTAACTAAGTAAGCTCTTAGATTCCTTAGATCTTCTAATCTGAAGTTCTAAGACAGTATAGTTTTAGAAACTGGCATTCCATTCTCCTAGTCACTTTAAGTAAGTTCAGGCCTATAAATCAAGATGAATTAAAATGTACAGAACATTATATTTGCATACACAATCTTGGCAAGTAGAATCACTGAAACTTG
Source organism: Uropsilus gracilis (assembly GCA_004024945.1). Taxonomy (NCBI): domain Eukaryota; kingdom Metazoa; phylum Chordata; class Mammalia; order Eulipotyphla; family Talpidae; genus Uropsilus; species Uropsilus gracilis. The sequence goes on from PVHY01003817.1 coordinate 92,296, forward strand.
AAAAATCAGGGAGAATGAGGAAAAAAGTACAGAAAAATGTATATAAGTTAATATCCAATTTTTTAGAAAGGACAGACTTCATGATTCTACTAAAGAAATATTTAGTGACAAGGGAAAGAAAAACTGGCAGTAAAGTGATAGAAACTCTATGCTGGGAAAATTTAAATTATCCTTTCCAAAAGAAATATCTGTAACACCCTAGAACTTGTACCTTGAGTTTCTCCAAGAAGAAATATCAAAATATGACTTGCCATCAATGGGGGTGATAAAATGAGACTACACACACTTATCTCTAATGCAAAATTTTTTTATTTACCATTCTTGTTGGAAAAGATAGATGACTTTTGCTTCAAGTTCCGAGAAGGCTTCTCTGATTCATAGACACCACACGTGATGAACATTTTATGTAACTGGGGATTGATTCCAGCAGGAACCATTCGTGGACTCCTTTGGTAAAAATGAAGGACCTGCTTGTTACTTGAAATAGCTTTATAAATATTTCTTTTGTTGGACTGACTTTGATTATAAGTCTGCAAAAGCAAACAAATGTCAAATGACATTTCTGTAAATATAATCATGTAGCCATAACAACAAAAACAATACATTAGTTTGGGTTTATTTTGAATAATGCATTAAACTCATATATCTACTTAAATACTTAGGAAGATTTTTGTTGTCTTAGGTTTTAAACTTTTTCTACTAAGTCTTGATTAAAATTGTTCAAAATCTATTATTATTATTATAATAGGTCTAACTAGAATCACTAAACCACACCAAGAGAGATTAAATTTGTGTGGAATTTTAATTCAAAAAGTCCAGAATTTCTTTCTCAACATCAGTGATTTGATCTTGACTGAAATAATCCTTTATATTGTTAAATCCTTTCTATTGCCTCATTATTCTCATTATTCTGCCCATTTCTGCCTAGAAGTCTTCTGTCTTATGTAGCTCCTTGGAGCCACCTTTGTGTTTGTTAGGTGAGATGCTGCCCAATTCATGCATTATTTAATAAAGCCAATTAAACCTCCAAATTTACTGATTTATTTTATCATTATAAAAGTCTAGCTTAGTAACTACATTGTACAAAAGAAACCTTATGTTTAATATACTGTTCTTTTTGAATAAGGTTGTATGTCTACAAAAGCTACTTTTAATGGATCTGCCATACAACTCAGCAACTCCACTCCTGGAATACCTCTAAAATATAAAAACACTAATTTGAAAAAAAATCTGCACTCATGTTTACAGCAACACTATTTGTAATAGTCTAGATTTAGAAACAACCTTTTTGGAAAAAAATAGTTGAATAGGTTAATACACATACACAATGGAATACTACTCAGCAATCAAAAAAATGTTTCAGTGATGGGAGTGATAAGGTGACTACACCTGCAGGATGGATATCAAATACTATCAACACACTGGTAAGGATGGAAACAATGGTACTTTTACAAAAAAGGTCTTCCTCATTTGTTTGCAATGATTTCTCTGGTTTGCAAATGGCACACAACGCTTTAGTACTTTTTTCGATTGCTTTTGAAAGGTATATAGACACTTTAAAACAATTTTTTTAACTATCATAGATAGTGAAAAAGTCTTTAACATAAAACTACATAGAAGATGACAAAACAGTCCTATTCATTTAAAAAGGTTAATGCTTTAATGTAATAAATACTAATATTATGTAATATCACATTTAGGAGGGCATGATACTCAAAACTGTTGCAAGGATTGAATATAATTCAATTCCCTTATCACATAGCACTCAGCAATCTTTCCCTGAAAGGTGTAGAAAATAACTATTTTAGCCATAAGGCCACATACTATTACTGGCACATATTCTTATTGGTTGGTTGGTTAGTTGATGGATTAGTTGATTGACTTAGGCAATCTTTTAGAATGTAAAAACTAATTCTCAGCTCACTACATTTTAAAGAATATGAGACTAAACACAAAAAGTGGGTTTTTGAAACACAGGGAAATAGTAAAACAAAGGAATACATATTAATTTTTGTATTTGGGTGACTAAATACTGAAGTACAAAAATGAATTTCTTAATATGGATAAAGTAGGAAACTGAATAGTCCAAAATTCAGCTATGAGAAAAGAATATTCAGAATCTAATACAAAGGGAGGAAAATCCTCCATAATTACCTACAGGTTCTTTAGATTTTGAACTTTAAAAGACTGATATTTGGCTTTGGTGTATATTTCTCAAATTTCAATTATCAAATCATGTTTCTACACATCTACTTACACGTTCCTCTCGTCCTTCAGCAAGTATAACAACAATTCTGCCTTGTCGTTTGCGGCCAGTTCTACCCATCCGTTGTACAAGACGAATTGGGCTCTTTTGGGCATCAAAACATATTATAAGATCAACTTCTCCTATATCCAAACCTTCTTCACCAACACAAGTTGAAACCAATGTATTGTAGCCACCAGTACGAAATTGTTTCACTACCTAAAGAAAAATGATTTAAAAATAACTAAATGTAAGTGCAAGAGAATTTTAGATCAAATTTCCACTCATCTTAAAATGGTGAATAGTATCCAGGATACTAACAAATTGAAAAAAAATGACAAATGGTAATATGCAAGAGCAGTCCTAATTCCTTTGCTATCACAATGGTTGTGAAATTCAAATAGTTTAACAATTTATACATAAATGAGAACCCCTTGATAGTATTTTTAGCATTACTTAAAGGCTCACAGAGCAACTAAATGATTCAGAGCAAATGTTGCTATTTATATCTCAGACCTGACTTATTGTTAAGATAAATAATAAATTTTATTACTTCCAGAATCTATATCTTGCCTTTTATATTTCCTTTCCAGTTAAGAATAGCAAAACATGCTACCCCAAAATCTGACTGTAGGAGTTTAGGTCATGCTGTTCCAAAATAAGCTGCAAAAATATACTCATTATTTTGAGCTTTAGGAAATTGAAAAACAGAGTGTGGGGGGGGGGGGGAAGCTTTCTCTGAACTCCTTATCTGTCTGGAAACATCCTCCACCAGGAACTCAACTGTCCTCTCCTGTTTCATCAGAGAAGATTTTTCAAAAGGAGACTAAAAATCAACACCACATTTTTCCTCTCCTACACCAGAATTTCTCTCACCCATTTAATGAAATATGATAGCATGATAATGAGTTAATGAAAATCAATGAAACATTTTGAAAACTTTCCTTATGCATTTAAAGATAATTCTCAGCTGCTCTGAGTTTCACTTTCCCCATCTATGTTAACACAACACATTGTAGTTTGTATACGTTGGAGTGGTAGTGATGATAATTAAATAAGATAATGTTCAATGAATAGGTAGAAACTAGAATCAAAAATTGAATGATGGTAATTCAGAGAAATCAGTGATACTTTTTAATCATGGTCTTTACAAATTCCTATTAAAATATAAGAATGGGCTGGGCACGGTGGCTCGTGCTTGTAAGCTTCAGCCTATGAAGCGACCGGGGCTAGGGATCGCGGTTCAAGCCCCGCCTGGGGCCTGTAGCGAGACCTAGTTCCAAAAAAAATAGCTGGGCATGGTGGTATGTGCCTGTAATCCCAGCTACCTGGGAAGCTGAGGCTGGGGATTGCTTGAGTCTGTGGTACCCCGGGCAATGAGAGCCTGCGGTTCCACAGGCAAAAAATAGCAAGACCTAGTCTCCAAAAAAAAAAATAAAATAAAATAAAATATAAGAATGTCTGAGGAAAATGGGCAGTTATCAACTAAAAAGTAAATTTCAGAAAATAAGTACAAAGTACAGAAACGGTTATAGATTCACAGCAAAGATCTTTCAAGCTAATATATACTATTATTGTATAAGTAATAATAATTGCCATAACTGACCTTTGTTCAAACTCCAAAATTTTAATCTATAAGTTAGTCATATAGTTAAAAGCAACAACCTTAACAATAGGATAGTAAATATAAACTTAGCAAGTTAAGTTCTTCTATAAACCTTTCCAATAACACTAGTCAAAAAGTTTTCCTTCAGAGAAAAATAAATATTGGGTGGCATCACATGTTGAAGACAGAGAAACCAAAGGGTTAGACAAAGACTAACTTTAAAAAGAACCTTTGAAAACTAACCACTGATCTTATGGTTCCAAAGGGGGTGGGAAGATAGAGGGGTAAAAACTGCGGAATTGGGAGAGAACAGAATAGACTACACTGAAGCACCCTTCGGTAGCTCAGCTGGTAGAGCGGACAACTGTAGACAGAATGGACTACACTGGAGGACTGTGAGTGCTTTGGTGAAGAGAGAGCTACAGTGACTACATGTGGCAGGGCAAAGTATTTCAGAACATAAATACTTTTTGAAAGCAAATGTATAGGCATAGTAGAAAAGTTATTATTCTCCTGTACATAAAAATATTATTGACATAGGTGAGTAAAGGACAAAGTTAATCAAATTATTAAGATATCTGGTGGTACCAGGTATTTTATTACCTAAAATAATGATTTTAGGTAATAGTGAAATTGGCCAGAGACCAGGTTGGGTACTATGAATATTCTGAAATGCCTGACTCTCTAGGCAAAAATTCACTTCATTTTTCATTCAGACATAAAAGTTAAGAGTGGGGAGCCAGGCACAGTGAGGTGTGCCTGTAAGCTTCAGCCTATGAAATAGCTGGGGTTAGGGATTGTGGTTCGAGTCCTACCTGGAGCAACATCGTCCCAAAAAATAGTTGGGTGTGATGGTGCACGCCTATAATCTCAGCTACCTAGAAAGCTGAGGCTGGGAATTGCTTGAGTGTATGGTACCACAGGCAACATGAGTGTGCAGTTCCCTGGGCAAAAAATAGCGAGGCCTTGTCTCAAAAAAAAAGTTAAGAGTGGGTAAAAATTATTCACTAGATGTCGAACCCTTTAAAGTAGTTATAATCACACTTGAGGTGCATAATGGAATTACCTTTAGATTCAGGAAAACCTCCCAGACACTTTCCAACAGATTTAGTTAATTTAGATAGACTCATCTGAGTATTGTGAGGACTGGCATAAAAACTGAAAGAACAGAATTCTTCATCTGGCCAGGCATGGTGGCACATGCCTGTAGGTGGCAGTCTAGGAAGCCATGGCTGGGGTCAGGGGTCGGGGTTCGAGTCCCACTGGGGGCACGTAGCGAAACCTAGCTCCAAAAAAACAGCTGGGCGTGGTGGTGCGCACCTGTAATCCCAATAACCTGGGAAGCTGAGGCTGGGGATAGCTTGGGTCTGTGGTACCCCGGGCAACATGAGCCTGCGGTTCCATGGGCAAAAATAGTGAGACTTAGTCTCAAAAAAAAAAAAAAAAAAAAAAAAAAAAAAAAAAAAATTCATCTACTAATGTTGACAGAATCAAAATCTATCAAAAGTGAATTTGACATTAAAGACAGAGCTAGCTTCAAGTGATTTTTCAAGTGTAGACCTATACCTTGAAAAAATGTAACTATACACAGTGTATAAAAATCAAGTCTAAAATTTGAAAAAAAATCATATCACAGCATTAGAAAATGTATGACCTCTTATACAGGGCACAGTGCTACTTTAAATACCTTCTGACTTCCTCTGATCATATTTCATCAAATTGAGATTTTTAAGTTAAGATTTTTAAATTGAGTTTCAAAAAGAGAAAAATCCTCAATTACTTGAAATAACTAAAGTAGCTTAAAATAAAAAGTAAACATTTGAAGGCTCTAGAGTACATCTGCATTTAACATTTATGACAACTCTCACAAGTAAGCTTACAGAAAGGGCAAATTAAGGTATAGGAAGTAGCATATGGGAGAGCCAAAATTTCAACCTAGCTAGTATGATTTCAGATCTTTTCTGCTTACACACTACATTTACAATACATGTATTTTTAAGTTTCAAAACAACAAAAACACTTGTTTTGGTCTTTACATTTTCACTATAAAATAATCATTAAGAAGTAGCTAATTGATCAATGAGTTAAAACCAAAATGGCATTGCGAGTAAAGCTAATCAATTTTATTTTCAAAATTTTCAGGAATAATTACCTCTAGTTGTTCCTTCTGGGTAAAACCCTTCATGCTTTTCCCTGCAGCATGGCCAACAAAAGTCATTACTTTAATAACTGGCTGATGTTGTACAAGCATTTCTGCAATTTCTTGAACACTATCTCGAAATGAAGAGAAGATCATAACTCGGGTCTCATCACATTTCTTTTCAGATGTGTGTTGAGCTATGTAATAAAAAACAATCACAACTTTCTAAAAAGCATATAGATAAGGACCAGTTCAAAACACAAACCTGAAAACATACACTAACAGAGATTCTTTAAAAAAACTAAAGACATCTGAACTCTGCTGGTTTTCCTCTTACCCGTCAATAACTTTAATAATTGCTGGTTTTCCTCTTACCTTGTCAATAATAATTGTGGCTGCCTAAATTTCATCGACTGTTATAAAATAAAATTCCAAACCAATCAAATAAACTTATCTTGTTCTAATCTTTTTTTTTTCCATAGACTAGGTCTCGATATGTTGTGAAACCACACTCACTTGATTCCTCTTCCTTGCCTCAGCCTCCTAGTAGCTTGATTATAGGCATGTGCCACCACACCTGGCTTCTAACTGGTTCTTAATCCATACGTGATGCCTATTATCGTCCTTTACTTTGTAATTTGGAAAACTACAGAGCTCCCATTAATACCATAAATCTTATTTTTCCAACTACAATATACAGCAAATTGTGAGTTTTAAGAGTTCCTGCCCTCATAGTGCTTACAGTGAATACAATTATGAAGCCCTGAGTGAGGTAATCATGCAACTGCTGTAGGATGACAGAAGGTAGTTCATTTTAACTACTTCTTGTCTTCTGTTCTTAATGGGTAATAATTTGAGCTGTCTACCAAAGTATAGAATCTATACTTTAGCCACATTTTTTCATAGATTAATATTTTATAGCCAATATATGAGGTTAGAAAGAACAAAAGATTTCATTTTTAATTCTGATTTCAAGGTCTGACTTCCTATACCAGTTTTATGACAGGGCAAGCTGCTTGAGCTTTCTAATCTCAGAAATACCTTTGTTTTTCCCAGTAAATGCCTTGACTTACTCTTTCTTACCCCAACCTTCCCTGACCTAGTTAAACTAATTAAGATGGCATTTAAAGCCACATGGACAAGTTATTAGTCACTGCTGGGTCTCCCACATGCACACAAGAGGTATACATATAATTAAACCTCTCTAAGCTCCTGACAGTGACTATATGACTTTGTACGTCATTTAGCTCTTTCACATCACTTTCTTTTTATAGGTGTTATTCTGATACCGTAATTTAACTGAATAAAATGAATTTGACCCGGGGGTGGAGGGTAGGGGGAGAGAAAACTCTCTATGGCCATAAATAAGTGGTCTTAAAAAAATAAAATGTATTAAGGTGATTAAGTGAATAGCAAAGTATAAAACCTTATATATAGCCCAGATGCAATCATCTCATTGCCTTTTGCATCCTATTCCCCACTGTCCTGAGACTACAATAAGCTAGGTAGTGCCAGTGCTATGCCTCATCTTTGCCCCATTTCCAAAGATCTGTTATTGTCCTCTTGGGAAAGGGGGATATATCATGATATCATTACTCAACTTAAAAACTAGGTCCACATTTCTTGCACAGCAGGCAAGTTTGGGAGGCTTCAATGGATAAAGTGAGTGAATGGTACTAGCTTGAGAATCTAGCTATTAAGATGATGATCTGAACGGCTGATGCTCCATTATGCTATTCAGATAATCAGTCAGGACCCACCCAAGACTAGTCACCCTGAACAATCCATGATGCCTGGAATATAAATAGAACTTCAGACCCTCACTCTGCACAGCACCCTTCCTGTCTTGTCCACTGTTTCTCTTAGCAGTGTATTTCCACATATTTCCCTGTTCTACTCTCCACCATCTCTGGTAAGATCTTTCACAAACCCCTCCCTGCCCCACCTTGCACCTCCAGCCTATATCCCACTCTCCCCCACAACACATTTGATTTTATTAATCATCATGGGCATAATTAGGACCACAATAAGCATTTTATACATTATTTAATACTCATAACAACCCTAAGTAAATGACTTAATATATACAGAGGTAACATGTCACAATGCATAGGTTACTGCAAAGAAAACTGTTCTATAAAAACCTTCTTTGAATCACCACAGTATCGAGACTACCTCTGACCACCTCATGACCAGCTTCCACTGTCAATACAAAGTTCACCTTTGAACATCCAGTTTACCTTTCTTACCCCTACTTCACTAAAGTTCTTCTAACAAAGGAACTGATAATTTCTGTAATGCCAAATTCATTCGATACTTTTTATGGAAGCTGGAGTAGAAAAGTTTAGGCTGTATAGTCTCAGAAGGACAGACATCAGAGATAGGGAGGGTAGGGATGATGAATAAATTTTAATAAAACCAGGTATCAAAGGTTCCAGTAATCTAAAGTGGAGTCAGAAAAGATTATCAACCAGGGATAGGATAGAAAGGACTACGGTTTTTAAAAGACCAACCCATTATGACCCCTCAGGCAAAAATTTCTGCAATAATTCCTTAAAGAACATTATAAAACAACACTCCTTATCCTAGTAAAACGCAGCTCTTGCCTTTTAAAACTGCCAGTCTGTGTTGGAGCAGGCATCTATTATTTCTTGTTCTCCTTTCTTCTGATTAACTTTCCATGTGTTAATGAATAGGAATATCTGCTGAATTCTTTTTCAGAGAGATCTAAGAACCCCATGAACTGAACCCCATCACCTGAGCTCCATCACTTTTTAGTTCATGTAACAATTTCTCAGCACTATTTCACAGTCTACTCCTTCCTACTGAAAGTCCCTTCCCTCAGTTTTTCTGACATTTCACTTGACTAATGTCTTTCTCAGTTTCCTTTGTGGTTATTTTTCCTTTGAGTCCTAAATGTCAGTATTCTTCAAGACTAAATTCTGGGTCCTCTCTTATCTTTAAATGTACTTCTACTCATAGGACCACATCCATTTCTGAAACTTTAAGTATTACTTTTATACCAGTTACAACAGTACTGGACTCCCACTTTATACACAATACAAATTCATCTACATGTAAATACAGTAGACTCTCACTCTATATATGATAACAATTCACCCTACAGATAAGACCATATAGTGAAAATATCATAATGTGAACCAAACAATACATTATTAGAGCATAATTTGTTCTAATCATCATGTAAAAATTTGGCTATAACCAGACTTACATGTATTGATTTATATACTAAAACAAACAAACAAAAAAAGAATTTCATTTCTATTGACATTAAAGAGATAAAATTAAGATTAAATCAACTAAAATTGAAAAAGGATATTTCAATATCATTTAGTTTTCTAATGGAGTGGATGGAAATAACCATGTTCTCATACTAATTCAATGATATCATCATGCTTTTTCATAATTTCTTATTTCAATTTAATTGAAATTTCCTTTTGATACACTCATTAGGAGTCATAGCTATAGCTTGGCACAAGTTTTACACAATTCAAAACAACCACTTGTATGAAAGGATCCAAAAAGGCTAAGGAAAAAGGAATTTTTATGCTAAAAATAATTTTTAGCATATTATCGAAAGGGTAAATATGCCTGTGACTGGCTCATATACTAACAGTTTTTGAACAACTGTTAGTATAAGAGGGATTGCTTGAGTTTGTGGTACCTCGGGCAACAGTAGCCTGCGGCTCCACGGGCAAAAATAGCAAGACCCAGACTCAAAAAAAAAAAAAAAAAAA
>PVHY01003818.1:0-30270 GCA_004024945.1 Uropsilus gracilis
GAAATTCATGAAGGGTTTTGCCCAGGTTTTCTTCTATGTATTTTATGGTTGCGGGTCTCACTTCCAGGTCCTTTATCCATTTTGAGTTAAGTTTTGTACAGGGTGTGAGGGTGTTATCCTGGTCCAGTTTTTTACAAGTTTTGATCCAGTTTTCCCAGCACCATTTACTGAAGAGGCTATCCTTGTTCCAAGGTATGTTTTTTGCCCCTTTATCGAAGATTAATTGACTGTATATGTGTGGTTTTATTTCCGGATATTCAATTCTGATCCATTGGTCTGTTTGTCTGTTTTTGTACCAGTACCATGCTGTGATTTTTATTTTTAATTGAAATTTTTTTCTCTTAAAGGAGTTAAGGCTTCAACTGTTCCCTCGCTTTTTTGTATAATCAATTTTGTTCTCTCTTTTGAATCTTTTTTTTTAACCTTTAACAGACAATCTTTATTAAAAAGACAGGGAAAAAAAAGAAAACCCTAAAACTCAATCCTCTCTCCAGTTCTAACCCAGTTCTCACCTTTGTCCTTATCCATAAACAAAATATTTATGGCAAAATCTCAAAGTTGCTCATAATCTGCATCTAATATTTCTCTTCCTTTTCTCTCTTATACTTACTCCAATATGCTTTTTTCCCCTCCACATTCCATTAAAATTGCTTCATTCAGGGTCAAATCAATCTCTATATTGCTAAATTCAAAGATTGTTTCTTAATCTTCATCCTTTTTGATATATCATTTGTATGCTATTTGATATTCTTTTTTAAATCTTAACTGTGATACAAACTTTTTGTAAAAAGCACTCGTTTCTTTGTAAAACATTTATGAAGTTAATCTTTATCAACTATCAACTACTTGCTTCCTAAAATTTTGACTTAATACATTCTTTGTATTTTGCTGTCATAAGCATTGTTTAGAAGAAAAAAAAAGACCGATACAGTTACTGAAACACTTGTCATTTGAATGGTACTAGAGCACCATATTATCCTAGTTCCTTCATGTTTTTTTAGAGATACCTTCTGAACCTCTTTTGAGGTTCCTTCTCCTTTTTCTGAACTTCGAATGTTAGAGATTAACCCAGGGCTCATTCCTTGAGACTACTTAGCATCTGTCTTTCACCCTTCTTGATCTCATTTACCAATAAGGTTTTATAAACTCTACAGCGATAAGGCTTGACTACGTATTTTTAATTGGTTCTCTCCCTCAAATTCCAGACCTTTGTATCCACCATCACTCAGATATTTATCACTGCATCACACTTAACATGTCTGAAATTGAACGTCTTACAGCCTGTAAAAATCCTGTTGATTTTAGTTGATGGAATCTTTACCTTGCTAGTTTATCCATCCAAAAACTTTTAAATCACCTTTCATACTTCTCCTTATACTTCTTAAATCTGTCAGTAAGTCCTACTACCAATTTGCAAAATATTCTTAGAATTTTACATTTCTTATAACCTCTACCATGTGACCTGAGTCATTCTCATCATTAACTTGGATTATTTCAATAAACGACTAGTAAGTTTCCCTTTTTCTACTCTTAATCATTAGTCCATTTTAAAAGGGAAATCAAAATAGTCCTAAAAAGTAAGTCATATCATGTCACTTCTCTGCCTCAACTCTTCAAAAGCGTTGTCTATTACAGGTACACTGACATTGAAGTCACTGCAGTAACCTGTAGGTTCCAAAAACTTCTCTCCCCCTCCTTCCTTCCCTCCACTCACCCCTTCTCTATCCCCCCTCCTCTCTTGCTGGCCATAAATGGACAGTGTTCTATCACTGACATGTTAATTCCCTTTATCATTCTTTGTCTATACCCATCACAGTTTCAGAAGGCATACATGGAACTTCTGAGTAGCCTCTGGTTATAATTGCTTTCCTCTAGCATTTTTCTTCCAGTCAATTCCATTCTCACTGCTAGTTGCATGTTCCTAAGGCATATTCTCTTGCACTGGAATCCTGTATTTCAATGTATTACATATTTAAATAAATTTATTACAGAATCTTGTAACACATAAGGTTTAAAATAATTCTAAAGATCCTCTTAAATATGGCCCAGTAAAATCCTCTGACTTGTGTTACACTCTAAGCAAACTGGAGCAGTTGTTTGGGACTCCTAGTTTTCACTCCTGCCTTTATTTTAGTCTGTATGTGCTGTGTTGTTTTCCTTCTCTAATAATCTCTGGTTTCAAAATTTAAGTCTTATTTAAAATCTTTTACAAATGACATATTTTGTTGTCATTTCTCCCTCACCATCCCTTTCTGTCTTTGTACTTTTTCTTTTTCTGCTCTTTTCAAAAAACATATCTCTCAATATTGAACACCTAGCAATTTTGTGACATTTTTTATAATATATATGTTCTTCTATTTGTATATTAAGTTAAGTATTTTCTTTAATTGCTTTTCTAAATGGCAAGCTATTTACAGATTGCTTTGTCTAATTTTTGAATTCTTATTCTGTAGTTTTGCATGTAGTGATACTCAACTTTACAAATTTTTGCATTAATTTAATTGGAAAAAATAAGAAAAAAAAAACATTCTATTTTGCCTGAGATTTTTAATGGAAATACTGTAGTATTTTGTCAAACCTATTGTTATACCAAATTATAGTGTGGCTTAAAACAATATGTATTTTACAAAGAATGTTACTAGTAGTGATTGGGACTGAATTGAACCTGCAGAAAGTAATGTAAACTTTAGGAGAGTCTAATTATAATCTTAGAAGAAAATCAACAGTCTCGTATGTATGTAACTTTTCAGAAAAAAAGAATTTTATGCTAGTTATAATAGGACATTGAAATAACTAATGGGTAGACTTGGATAGAATTGAAATATATGTTTTAGAAGGGTGAATCCCTAGATGGAGATAGTATTAGCTAGTCTATCCCATAGAAGGGCTTGTTAGCAATGGCCCCTATGGGACAAAATGACATCAATGAGTAATACCTATTCACCTTTACCTCCTTTTAAATAAAGTGGCTAAAGTACAAGGAGTTTACAAATTATAGGATATTTTTATATCATCGTTAAAACCTCAGTTTATTCATGTAGAACTTCTCAAGTAAAAAAGCTGGACAAATTTCAACTTTCATTGTGTACATTGCAACTGAGCAATGAATCATGTAAGTTTTAATGTTTCTGTTACTCAAATAGTTCTATGTAGGTTAACTTTTAATATATTATTTTTATTAATTTCAATTCCATGAATGAGATTGAATTTGTTTCTCCTTGTTTAAATTTCCTCTTAATGTCCTGAGATGACTTTATTTTTCTATAGGTCTTCAGGTCCTTTCCTGCAGACTCATTCACTATTATCTCTAAGTTCTTTCTTATGCCTATATTGTACATAATGTGGTACCATAAAGGCCAACCGGTTTCCTTAAATTCAACTATCCCTTTATACATTTAGACGCTTTTATTAGTTGTTACGTTGATCTTCATGCAAATAATTATGCCACAATTTTATTTTAGAATGCTTACTATATAGTTTCTGCAATAAAAATTTCAGTTTTGTTACCTGTTTATTTGCTTTATTTATAGGCAAAAGGTGTAGACAAGCAATAGTGTAGAAAAAAGTATAAATGCCCAATTCATGATTAAATGGTCATATTCTGATGATTTTTAAATGAATTGAAGCATCAATGAGATGCAATTCCATGTAAAAAAGTAAATAAGCACATAAAAATAAAAATAAAAACTTCAATGAACCATTTTGTCAAGAAGCATGAGGCAAGAATGGGCATTTTCATGCATCATTTTAAAGAGACAAGTTTTGTTATGATTATTTAAAGTATCTGAAGTATGTCTAATAGGGTATTTTAAATAAATATTTTAAGACAAAATTTTAGCTAAATAAAAGCAATATTATTATATGCTAATAACAGATAGTTAAAGACACCCATAAAACAAAATACTGCAATATGTTAAAAGTTGGTATGAAATTATTGTTGGTATGGAGATTATTGCATATTGTTGAGGTTATAAAATAATATATATAAACAGCAATATATATATACATACATGTGTACAATAACAAACAACTTTTAATCTCAGTAAATATTTTATTGTGTTGCTATTTTGATTTTTACACGCATATGTTTTAACTAATTAATTTTTATTGAGGTAACATTGATTTCAACATTTTTTTAGAGGTATAGTATCTCCCCCTTCAGATGTAATGTATAGTATCAACTACCAGAACACCCACGGTCTACAATCATAGTCCATTGTGCTCTCTCCCCACTTTGTCTTTGTCTCCTCTGGTAACCTCAGTTCTATAGTCAGATTTTTAGGGTTTTATTATCTTGACTTTATATTCGATCCTTTGTTTTTCTGTATTACACATGTGACACCATCTTATATTTATCCTTCTAACTTATTTCACTTAGCATAATTCTTTCCAGTTCCATTCATGTGGTTGCAAACGAAAGCAATATCTTTTTTAATTGCTGAGTAGTAATTCATGATGTGCATAAGCCATGATGTGTATGTATGTATACACACATACGTATACACATACATATATGCATACATGTGGTATATATATATATATATATATATATATATATATATATATATATATATATATATATATATATATATACTAGCCTACTCACCTGCTTTTGGCCACTTACATTGTTTCCATTTCTTGACTATTATAAATGACTCTATGTTGGACACAGGAGTGTTTATATCCTTTCCAAATGTTTCTGTATTCATTGGGTAGATGCCCAGAGTGGAATTGCTGTTAAGGGGCTTATTTTTAAGATATACAAAGAACTCATACAAGTTGACAAAAAAAACCAAATAACCCATTAAAATACGGGGAAATACACATAGTCAGGAACACAGGATTTGATTATTTTTTTATCTCAATTATGAAATACCACCTTTCTGCTCTTTGGCAGGGATTTTATTTTTTAATTAAAGGCAAATTAAATTTTATTTAAATTTATCTTATTTAAATTTAATTAAATGCCTATTGAAATGAGTTTTGCTGTCTTTTTCTGATGACAAGCATAGTATATGCTTATAGCAGAACAGAAATACTCAGCTAATACATTAAGTGTATAAGGAATGCATTTATTGTATTTTCTTACACATAGGTAACTATTCTTTACACTTTGGGGTACTCTTTAAAAACCTTTCTTGTAACATTTAGCAGCAACATGAGATTCCTGTACAGGTGAATTTAGGGCCCATATCTTATACTTCCTTTAATTACAGGCAGAAAACCAGGTTTAAGCAGTTAAAAAAAATAATTTATCTGATTTCACTAATTGTCTGGGGAAAGAAATGTGATAACTCTAAAATGAAGTAGGCTAAAGAAGAAAATTCATTGAATTGGTGAATCAAGTGAAGTAGATCTGGAGAAATTAAAGACAGAGTTTCCATCTTAGTGGACTCAATAAGTGGGAAAGCATTTTTCTACTGCAAAGGCTATTATCTTACAGAAAGGGAGTACTATGTGTTAGTTAATTTTGTCTGCTTATCCAAGACAGGGTTTTCTGAAATTTCATTCCAGGAAAAAAGCCACCTGCTATCCTTGGTAATAGAATCCAAAGTAGGACACACATATGCAAGTAGGTAAGTGGCCTGAAAGTGAGGAAAAAATATGCTTGAGTGTGAGTTCTCTTCACATTGATGAAATATCACTCTTAATTGTCAAGCATATTTTCTATTGCATGTAATATGTTAAGAGTAGAGATATATGTGTGTAATTCACAAGTTAATTAATATACAATTAATTCATAATATTATACAGAAATACATGATCTTTCTGCTTTTAGAGGAATATAATGAAAAAAATTTGGAGACAACTTTTGTAAAGATAAGATTTCTTATATTGCTAAAATCAGGTATTCTTTATTATAGATCCCGTTTATATTTTTCAGAGTTGTCTACAATGCAAGAATTTTCATTTTAACATAAGTTTACAGTTTTTCAAAGTAAAATTGCCAAATAGTCAAAAAAAGAATGAGAGTTTCTTAAGCAGAAAATTTTTTTCTTTTTAGTTTTCTGCAAAAAAGTATATATATATATACACATATATATAAAACATAACTAGCCTATCAAATAAAAGTAATTCTTTTTAGTTGATATACAGCTAAAATTGTATTTTTATATATTTGAATCAATATATATTGTTGAGCACACTTTATGAACACTGTTATGAAAAAAAATCAGAAGAAATATAAGTTCTTCCTTCAGAGTCATAAAATGGCTACATAAATTGACAGTATCTATGAATATTGTAATTTTTGTTGTTGACACTGATTGAAAAGCACATATTAAATTTACACATTTAGTGTAACTGGATGAAGAATAGTGATGCTTTTATAAAAGAGTCTAAGGAACTAAAATAAATGTGATAATTATTAAATCAAATATTAATATATTTAAATGTAAATAGATGCCACAAAATACATGAAAGAGCTGCTCTTTTAAGTAGGATGAATTTACAATTTGATATTTTATATAGTAGGTTAATTTTATATGCAAATATTTTTATCATGAATGGAACAAAGGCATAGTAACTAGCATCTATTGAATATTTACTATGGGCCAGACACTGTCTTATTTGTTTCATCTAATCTAACTTTCTTAACAATTTGGTGACACATGTTCTATTATTTATGCAGATGCAAATACTGAAATATGGGTTGTATTAACTAGGAGTTACATGATATAGCATTTACACCTGCTAGCATGACTCTGTGGTTTAACTTTTGTATTTATCATGAATTTTTAAATTGCGGAGGTGTTGTGTAAACTTGTTTCTTTAAGCCATAGCTAGCTATCACACTGAGATGCAGACATGAAACTCAAGGTTTTTAGAGTCATTACAAAATAAGTGACTTGGTGTTTTATATATATATATATATATATATATATATATATATATATATATATATTTAGTGCAAGGAGTACCTGCTGCATGTACATAATTGTACATATTAATGGAATTTGATACCAGGCTTGACTTTGCTCACAGACTGTCGTGGGCTCATCATGCTATTTCCATTTCATTTTACAGCAACATTTCTGACCCAATGCCAGAAATCTGAAAACATGGACCAAGGAAACACATCACATGTCACTGAGTTTGTATTGCACAGTCTTTCGGGTTCTCGAGAGCTACAGCTTTTCTATTTTGTCTTTTTTACACTTTTCTATTTATCCATCATACTGGGGAACTTCCTAATTGTACTCACAGTCATCTTTGAACCTGCGTTGCACACACCCATGTACTTCCTACTCAGTAACCTCTCCTTCATAGATGTTTGTTTATCTACCTTTGCCACTCCCAAAATGATTGTTGACTTCCTCATGGAACACAAGACTATTTCCTTTGAAGGCTGCATGGCCCAGATATTCTTTCTGCATGTCTTTGCTGGTGGTGAAATGATGCTCCTTGTGGCTATGGCATATGACAGATATGTAGCCATCTGTCGACCCTTGCACTATGCCACCATCATGAGTGTGCGCAAGTGTGCAAGCCTGGTGGCAGGCTCCTGGATCATTGGTGTGCTGCACTCGATCAGCCAACTGGCCTTCACAGTAAATCTTCCATTCTGTGGCCCTAATAAAGTGGATAGTTTTTTCTGTGATCTTCCATTGGTTATTAAGCTTGCCTGCACTGATACTTTTACTCTTGAGGTACTGATGCTTTCAGACAGTGGTTTGATGGCCATGAGCTCCTTTGTGCTCTTGTTAATCTCCTACACAGTCATCTTAGTCACTGTGCGAAGGCGCTCCTCCACAGGCATGGCCAAGGCCAGGAACACACTGACAGCCCACATCACTGTGGTTACCCTGTTCTTTGGGCCTTGCATCTTTATTTATGCCTGGCCATTTAGTGACTTCCCAATAGATAAGGTTCTTTCAATATTTTATACTGTTTTCACCCCTCTGTTAAATCCCATGATCTACACCTTGAGAAATAAGGAGGTAATATCAGCTATGCAAAAACTAAGGAATCGACAAGTGAGTTCCGGGTAGTTCTCTCTTGTGATAAGTAACATACTGTAATAAAACCTGCATGAATTTAATAACCTCTTTCAAAATGTATACAATGAAGAATTTACAAAGGAAGATGGTGGGAAATCTCACAATCATAACAGAGGTTTCAATAAAAATTTCAAACGGCAAATTTTTTTAATTTTACTGAATAGTTGAAACACAATAAGCTGGATCTAACGAACATGTGCGAAAAATATGTTGCACAACTATCTTAGCTGTTTTACAGCCTATTTCCCATAGATGGTTATACTTTCGATAACATGAAGTTAATATGTTTTCTATGTACCAGAAAAACTAGTTCTTTTTGCCTCTGATAAAAACAGTCTTTTCACAGAAGCTTAAATGTATAAGCTTTTTTAAGATGAGTTAGATTTTATTAATAGCCAAGGAAAACCAATAATCATAATAGTATACCTTTGAAAATGTACTTAGACATAAAAATCAGTGTATTATGTAATAATATGTTGACAAACATGCAGAATAACAGAAATTTTTTGTCATTATTTTGCGGTTTCTTTTTTAGATAATTGCAATAACATTAGTTTACAGTACTGTATATGATTTAGAGGAAAGAGTTCCTATTTCCTCATGTGCATATCATTGTACCTCACCCACCACAAGTGTACCCATACCCTTTACTACAGACCACTGGGCTCTCTCCCCCTTCATTACCATCAGGATCCTTCCCTAATCCTCTAGTAGTAGTAGATCCTTCCCTAATCCTCAGTAGAATCCTCAATTCTAGAGTCATCTTTCTAGGCTTTATTTTGCTTTAGTTTTGTCAGTTCTTTTTTTGGTTTGTTTGTTTTTCTATATTCCACATATAAGTAAAGTTACCTGGTATTTGCTTTCTCCTCTTGACTTATTTCATTTAGTATAATCCCCTCCAGTTCCATCTATATTCTCACAAATGACAATTATGCATCTTTTAGAGCTGAGTAGTAAGTAGTATCCCACTGTGTATATATACACCACATCTTCTTCATGTACTCATCTGTCCTTGGACTCAGCTTTTTTCTATAAGTTGGCTATTATAAATAGTGCTGTAGTGAACATAGGAAAACATATATGACTTCAAGTTAGTAACAGATATTTTTACACAGTCAGTAGAAGTATATAAAAGTCTGGGTTCAATCATAGGATAGAAATTGCATATCACATCAAAAAGTTTAGTATAAAGCATTATTAACTATGACTAAGGACAGGTGATCACTAGGTGGTTTTGCAAGATCTCAGGGGTTCTATGTTTTAGGTTTTGTTTGCGCAGGCTCCCCTGGATATCCTCACACACATATAGTTGACATTAAATAATGACTGAATTTGTAGGAGAGCCTCTTACTTCTGCAATATTCCCCCTATCTTACTACTTAAATCATCACAAATAAATGAAAGAGTATATGCAGAACTGAGAATCAAATTGAAAATAAGTGCAAATGTGTTAAACCATTTTGTTGGATAATTTGAATATACCTAGTATGTTGAATATCTGTGTTCTTTATGATTTAGCAACTATTCTCCTAGGAATACATTTCCTGAAAATATCTGCTAATATCTTTAGATGTGTATCATGACTGGTAACTGTCTCAAACAAGTTATTCAGTAAAAAACATAGCAAGTTGTAAAGGAGTTAAATAAACATGAAAATGCAGGTATAGGCTATATATTTCTTTGTGGATATAACCCAATGTATTAAAGTAATAGTAAAAATCATGAAAATGCTAAATACTAATGCAGGTACAAGTTAACTAGCTTATACTGTTACTTTTGTTAATGTTATTTAAAAATTTTATATTTAGCAATGTTTTGATATAATCATTTATGATCTTATTTGTGATTTTCTGTATTTTTTCTTTTGTATTTCTGTCCCCACCACTATTCCTTAAACAACTTTGACACTTTTTTCTTTACCACTCTCTTTTAATCTCAAAAATACCACTTCATTTATAAGTATTTTGTTTTGTTGAGTCATCCTAATATCTGTCTTTGTCATTCTGAGTTGGTTTACTATGTGTAGTTCCCTTGAACTCCATTATTTTCTGTATATAATGATATTTTGTCTTTATTTATGGATGTATTGTAATCCATAGTATAGATATATTACATCTTCTTGTTCCAATAATCTATCAGTGGGTGGTTGTACTGTTTTATAAAAACCTTTAATTAAAATTATAGACAAGATTAAAAAATTCTTTTGCCCTCTACTCATCTTAGGTCGATGCAACCTTGACATTTAACTAACAAGGTAGATAACAGAAAAGCAAACAAAAATATAATAAAATGTACATTGTATATACACATGGATGGGAGGACTAAGAAATGAGTAATTCATAGTGATGGAAATTTGTGCTTATATAGCATCTTAAATGAATGACAAGACAACATGTTAAGACTGCATTTCCAGAGCAGCAAATTATGTAAAACCAAGTGTGTGAGGAAACTAATGAAAGATAAAGGCACTAGTCTTTTAGCAACGTTCCTGTGTTCCTATAGTAGATTCCTTTGTTGTCCTTTCTGGGCTGATAAGGATTTAGAATGGTCTTAGATAATGAACTGTTTTTCTTCCTGGTGGAATGAGACCAGGAACACCTTTACAATTTTTGTCCTACTTTTGAGCAAATAGAGGGAGGGCAGAGGGTTTCTGTTTTGTTTTTTTTTCTTTGTATCTACTTCTTTTTAATAACCTTTCAATGAAATGATCTTTTTGCCAAAGTAGCATATTTGGTATGGCAAATGTTGCTACATTACACAATGTAATAGCTCTAATTAAATAAAGGAAACATGGCAAAATGTTAACATTTGGTAAGTTGAACACAATATAAAAAGATATTTATATAATAGTCTTTTATATTAAGGGTTTTGAAGTCTTACAAATCATTTTACACAAGGGTAAACTGATGCCCAGAAAGTTGAATAATTTGTTCAATAGTTTGTCCTTAGTTTTGATAGAATTAAGAAAGAGAATCCATGTCCTTTAAATTATAATAAGTTATCTTTTCCTCAATATCAACATATGTTCCAGTAGTGAGGACACAGTATGTCTTTCCATCCCAATGCAAAAGCATTTTTCATTTAGGAAAAAGAATGTACTTTTCCTTAAGTTTTCCCTAGAGTAGCAGGTTCAATTGCACAGAATTCACAAAAGATACTTTCCTCCACATACTGTCCAAGGGTTGTTGAATGACCTTCCCTTTATCTCTTGTGAGTCCTAAGGTTCTGATTGTAATTGTCAATATTGTGGGATGACATTTATTTTGTTCCAGGGGGAATATGTAGTGGAAGATATTAATAATTCCCATTGGAAGATGAACTTTGGCTATCTATTCCCAGATTGCTAAAGTTTCAATTGGTCACTTACATAAGACCACAGTATTACTACATACTGACAAGGAGAAAAGACATCTATATATATCACTACTTGGAAAAGTTATTATTAATTCCACAATAGGCTGAATAATTCAATCTACATCTGATATGCATTGTATCAGGTAGGTAACATTATACAAAACGAATACATTAAAAAAGGGTTGTGTCCAGTAACATACTCAATTATTACATTGTATATTACTGAGGACCCATAAATGAAAGCAAACTGTATTAGAAGTAAGAGAAAATGTGTCAAGTTGAAGATATTTGTGTGTCTTAGTGTGATTGCGGGAATTTTTGAGAAATTATATGAAGGTAAAGTATTTGTGGGTACATCATAGCAACTCTAATCATAGTTTAAAAAAAATCCATTATGACACTCTCACCTACCACCTAAAGAATTAATTAAACATGCATCTTAATACAAATAGATCTTTCTCTGTAGGTATATTCTTATTTAGTAAAGCTATTTTTAAAAATCATGGGAATATTATACATACTCAGGTTCTAAGTTTTTAACTGTAGTATCTTTACATTAATGATTTACTTTACTGCACTTTAAGTGGATCAGCAAGACTTATTCAACACAAAAAAAAGTACAAAATCTTCTGTATAAAGAATCTCACTATTTCTATCACTTTTTAAAAACCTGGTCAATAAAATAAATTCTCAGTGCTCTTTTCCTTTACTAGTTTTTTATTGGCACTGCTTTTAATTCAGTTAGTATGGAACTTATTAATCAGGTGAAATGTTTTGTTCCATGTGAAATGAAGTTTATATAGGTAATTTATGGTTTTTAAAGTTCAAGATCATTCACTGGGAAAGTCTCCATGCACGGAGACTTTGGAAATTAGAAATGCTGAGTGAAAGACAGAAGGAGAAATATATTTCAACTAGAACTAAAGTATATTCATATAGAACTTACTCCACATACATCTTTAAGCCCAATCCTTTGACACCTAAGGAGAATGGGAATATAAGGAGGTCTCACTCTGGTCAAGAAATGACACCTACATGATTTTTTTTTCCATTGGAGAGTATCTGTGCAAGCAAAGTGCCACAGAAACTTTATGGGAAAAATTTCCACTTAAACGTTTCTGGAAAGAAGGTTCTTAGAGGAGATGGGTCTTGTGGAATAGGTCATCTGTAAAAGTGATGGGAAAATGAATTGGAAGTGCTTCCCTGGTTGCTACATGTTAAATAAAATACTCTGCTTTTGTCTAACTAACAGTAGCTGGCATAGGTAGAACAAATCATTTGTGCTGGTTTTCAGGCTGAGGATTTTAAATTTATTTATTTTGCTTTGAGCTAAAGTAGACATGAGACTTTACAAGTGAGAGAGTGACGTCCAGGAAAAAGTAAGATCTACAGTTGGGAAGAGTAATAGTTACAACTGCATGATTAAGAAACATTTAAAGGAAAAAGAATGAAATTGAGGTAATATTTTAAAAACTGAGATCTGAAGTGTCTTTATAATATTCACATCCATAAAGTTACTAGAAACCTGCTTGCAATACTGGTGTGTGGTAAGAACTGATGTTGCGATATTAGAGGTCATCATCACACAGTGGTGATAACTGATGCCATAGAGATGAATGTAATGCCCATGGAAGAGAGGAAATGTGATGGGAAAGGAAGAGAGATTAATAAGAACATAAAGAAGGAGATAAAAGGCAAAGAATTCAATTGGGGAAGGAAAAATAACTGTAAACCTAAAGTTGTTGGTGAAAACCTACTTGTAAGGGACAGTGCATGGATAAAGGCAGATATGATTGAAAATTCCAAGAGGAAAACCAAGAGAAATTCATTCTTGAGAATATTAGATCTTAGAACCAGGATTTTGAAGATATTTGATAGAGAAGCTTCCTTGACTATGGCAGCATAAGGCATAATTTAATGTGGTGTCATAAGGTCCTAGTAGGTGGAAAGAATGGAAGGGAAAATGTAGATATACTTCAAGAAAGTTCTTGTAATAAAAGAGAAGACATTAAGAAAAAAATGAAAAAGGGTAGAAGAATTTAGGACTTTTTGTTATTTTTGCCTTTTCCTTGGATGAGTTGGACCGCATCACTGTCAGTAAATGAAACCACTTTGTTGATAAATGAAAAAGTAGCATGAAAGAGGGAGAGAATAAAAATGTAAATCAAAGATGCTTTTCAGGAATGATGTCATTTTGCCCCTAACTACTGAACATCTGAAAGATTTACATGGGTTTTGGGTTTAATATCAAGTCATTCAGATCTAAAACAGTATGATACCATATAGATGCATGCTGACTTTGAATAATGCACACCTGAAGTTTGCTTTATGTTATAAAGCATTGTTACTTTAATTTTAAAATGCTAATGTCAGATCAAAGAGAGCTACCCCTGGAGTATAAGGTCAAATTCAAATTCTAATTTATTGATTCCATAACTATGTGACACTGGGGATGTTACTTTTTATCTCTTTAACTCTGAATTTTGATTGTGAAATGGAATTTACAAGTGTGTTTGCCATCGAGTATTTTGAGAAGATTTAATTGATATATACAAAACAATTAAAAAGTATCTGGGTGTTTGCTGGTACCTAATAAAAATGTTATTTTTATTGTCTGATTTCAAATCCCTACCGAGATATCTTAACCCGTAATAACTGTCTATGTGGAGATTACTAAACCTGTCAAATTCAAGCTTTTCTCTGTAGCTTAGGAATCATATAATGCCTAACACTTACTACACTGTAAGGATCATTTCCTACAATGCATACAGAAACATTTAACTCAGCAGATGTTAACCTGCAGACTCTCAGCAACTGTGAACTTTCCTTCCCAGATTTTAAAATTATGATTCAGTGCTCAATAAAAAACTACCTCATTTTTTGTTTATATATTTTATTCATACAGTTAACATTTTCATGAGGTAGAGTTTGTTCTGTTACATAATGAATTCCTAAACTTGAGCAAGAATAGCTTTATTTTAGAAATGGGGAAACTACAGAAAGTGAACCACTTGCTGGACAAGACAATAAAATAATTTGTGGTATAGTAAATAATATAATCTTGTATGTTAAATAAAAAAATAATTGATGGTATATATTAGAATTTTCTTAATCCTCTTAATTCTGTCATTTTGCTTAATTTAACATATATTTTATATATTCATTGGTGATTCATTAATTGATCATGGTTGCTAAGGCATTCATTCACTGTTATGGATCATTTAAATTTTTGTTTTAGCTCCAAGCTCCACAATAATATATATTCAAAATGTAAACTAGTGAAATGCTTCTCTGTAAGAGTGCACAAAATAAAGCTCTTCTGAGGGCTTCCCTGTGTTGATTGCAATTGCATCCATCTAAATGATATGTAGCATGAATAAGATCTGGAAATCTAAGGTACAGCACAATGACCACACTTGATACCAATGTGGCAAATACTCTATATACTTGGAATTTATTGAGAGTAGATCATAATTGTTTTCACTAAAAAATATATAGTAACCATTTACAGTGATGGACATATTAAACTGACTTGATTTTGATAATATTCCACAATATCTGTGTTTATCAAAACATTACACTGTCCACCTTAAATGTGAACAATTTTTATTTGACAACTGCACGCAAAAAAAGCTGAGGAAGGAAATGGAAATCTATGGTTATATCTTAAGGACATAGAAATATTTTTCTTCCTGTATGAGCTAGACAGTGGAAGATGTTTGTCCTTTTATGTGGGGTTAGACCACATAAAATAGTACTTTTCGAAGTTTTTTTTTTAGTTAGAAAAAAGATCTATCTTTGGAAGGAAAAAAATTATAAACTTCAAATAATAAGCAGGGTTATTCTGATTCCAAACAAAATGCAATACTAGGAGTGTGGGACACTTGTAATTCAATCCGTTTTATCTATTTCAAAAAGAAACTTAAAAAACAACTACTCTTTTCTTTGAATGATTATTGATACAAATTAATGAGTTCATCAAGAACAGTAAGCAGGGAGGACAAAAGTTGGCCTAAATCTAATTTTTATAGTCAATAAATTTGGAAAATTTAGATACTATTCTTTATAATCATTCACAGATGATTTTAAGTTAATTAACTTAAGTTAATTAACTTAAAGTTATAATTTACATTTAAAATAATTACATGGATGAAATTGGCAAATTGCAACTATAGCCCTGGGTAATGTACATTCAAGAGTAGCTCCTTTGTACAAAGTGCCTGAGTTGTGTATAATTTCTGCAGTAGCACCAAGGTTTTGTCAATAGGGGAATATTTAACATAATAAAAACAACCTTTATTGTATTATACTATTCTGAAGGATGTTGTGACTTGTCATATTTAATCTTTAAAACCTTCTGCAAAGTAGGTACCTATTTAGACCTATTTACCTCTCATCTTTTTTGAGACATAGAACTTTCAAAACTCAGATAAAAGAGGTGACTTTTTTAACATGAGCCAAATATCAATCTATGAAAACATCTGGAGAGTTAAAGAGACTATTGCACTTAGAGATTTATTGAAATTATGATGGGAAACAAACACAAGACCAAGAAATCCAAATTATTCCTGCCAGGTTACAGAGCTATGGGGCTGAAATTAAGTCTGCTCCTCTGGTGATCCTAGCAGTTTACCTCATAGGTGAGCTTGCTGAATGCTGTATAACAGGTTATTATTAAGACTCCAAAACTCAATGGGTTCTAGCCAGACTGATGAATAAGACTTTCTTGTAAGCTCCTTCCAACTTTCCAGTATATTACTATAGTCTCTTCAGAATTTGTTTCATTTAGCAAATAGACTTATTGATTCACATGTCTATTTTCTTTCTTTTTAAACATTTATTTATTTCAACTGAGTAACAAAAGTATTCTTATTCTGTCATTCTGATCCCTTACTCTTTCCTTCCTTTAGGACTATTCCAGAGCAAGTCTGCAGTCAGACTCAATGGATAAAGTCAATTCTTCAGCGGTGTCTGAGTTTGTGTTGCTGGGACTCTCCAGTTCTCAGGAGCTCCAGCTTTTCTTTTTTGTTTTCTTTTCTCTATTGTATGTGGTCATTATTTTGGGAAACCTTCTCATTATCATCACAGTGTCTTCCGATAGCAACCTGCACTCCCCCATGTACTTCCTCCTGGGAAACCTCTCCTTCGTGGACATCTGTCAAGCTTCCTTTGCCACACCTAAGATGATTGCAGATTTTCTCAGTGAACATAAAACAATCTCCTTTACTGGCTGCATCGCTCAGATTTTTTTTATTCACCTTTTTACTGGTGGGGAGATGGTACTCCTTGTCTCCATGGCCTATGACAGATATGTAGCCATATGCAAACCCCTGCACTATGTGGTCATCATGAGCCGTAGGACATGTATTATCATGGTACTGATCTCTTGGGCTGTGGGCTTGGTGCACACATTAAGCCAGCTCTCATTTACTGTGAACCTGCCTTTTTGTGGACCTAATGTTGTTGACAGCTTCTTTTGTGACCTCCCTCGAGTCACAAAACTTGCTTGTTTGGATTCTTACATCATTGAAATACTGATTGTTGTAAACAGTGGAATTCTTTCCCTAAGTACTTTCTCTGTCTTGGTGGCCTCTTATATCATCATTCTTATCACTGTGTGGTTTAAGTCTTCTGCTGCAATGGCCAAGGCATTTTCTACACTGGCTGCCCACATCGCCGTAGTGGTACTATTCTTTGGACCTTGCATCTTCATCTATGTGTGGCCTTTTACCACTTACCCTGTGGACAAAGTTCTTGCCATATTTTACACTGTTTTCACCCCTATTCTAAACCCCATGATTTACACACTAAGAAACAGAGATATGAAGACTGCCATGAGAAAAATTTTGACCCATTACATGGGGCCAAAGAAAATTTCTGACATGCCACTAGCAATGAGGAATTCCCACTAGTAAAACACATTTTCTTTAAATTTCTCATATCAATTGTCTATAAAATTTTGTTTTTACGGTATAGTTCAACTGCCAATGTTGATGATATAGAGAGCACTGAAGGGAGATTTGTAGATCTTTCTCCAAATAAAACCTAAACCGAAGAAGATATAAAAAATACATGCCACAATTACTGATTCAGGAAATAAAATATGGAAGAATTTATATGAATTGTATTGAAGCATTCAATGTTTTGGTTACAAGTAAATGTAAATATTATGGTGAGAGAGAATGAGTACCGATTCATTAGGCATTTGCCTGATCAGGCATTTGCCTGATCTTATGAGTTCCCTATTTGCATGTCTGAAATTGCATATAGATGAATAGGATGAATAGGATTTAAGAATCTGACATTGATTTTTTTTTGTGTTAATGATTTAAGATCATAGAATTAAGTGGAGATTCTTTATTTTGAAATTCCTCCTCAAACATCATTTATGTCTACCCCTGTTATTTACCAGTAAGTGTTTTAGAATATAGAATTATATGTAATTGAGAGTTTACATTTCAAATATTTAATTTAATAAACATTCTCTGATTAGTTAACATAATTGCAGTTTCCTTTAAAATTAGAAATTGTAGCAGAGAAAGAGGATTTTTAAAATTGAAGTATTTCAACACTGACTTTATGCTTGCATTTGGATAAAACATGAGTTCTTAGAAATAATGAATCAGCCGGGCATGGTGGCTGGTGCCTGTAAGCTTCAACCTATGAAGCGGCCAGGGCTAGGGATCATGGTTCGAGTCCCGCCGGGGGCCCATATCGAGACCTAGTTCCAAAAAAATAGTTGGGCGTGGAGGCGCATGCCTGTAATCCCAGCTACCTGGGAAGCTGAGCCTGGGGATTGCTTCAGTCTGTGGTACCCCGGGCAAGGTGAGCCTGCGGTTCCACGGGCAAAAATAACGAGATCTAGTCTCACAAAAAAAAAAAAAAAAAAAAAAAAAAAAAAAAAAAAAAAAAAAAAAAAAAAAAAAAAAAAAAAAAAAAAAAAAAAAAAAAAAAAAAAAAAAAAAAAAAAAAAAAAAAAAAAAAAAAAAAAAAAAAAAAAAAAAAAGAAGAAGAAGAAGAAGAAAAGAAAAGAAAAGGAAAGAAAAGAAAAGAAATAATGAATCAATGTTAAACTACATCCCAGTTGGCAGTTTCGACCCCACAGGACCCCTGGATCTATCTCTACTTTGACTCAAGGGAACATTAGGGAATTTATTAATGTTTATTAGCTGTTCAAAGTTTATTTTCCAAATCCATGAATTCATAAGAGAAATTAAATTAGACTAATATAAACATTAGTCTTTTTTTAATGCCAAGAATGTAAACACTAGTTTTGGACTTTGTATTCCCTCTTATTTTCTCAGTTCCATCTTCTCTGAGTGCATCCTGAATATTATCAACAACAATAAAATAATTTTTTAAACCTTGAGAATTTCCTCTTTTCTATCATCCCACCAGTTTTTGCTCTCACCATAGCATTCTAGTTCTTCTGAGATCTGATATTTTTGGCTCTTTTCTACTCAAAATTACACTTCAGTATAAACTTATATTATCATTTACCTCTTTCAGAAATGTGCACCTGTTTATTTCTTTCTGGTTTTAGAATACGATTCCACAAATACATAGCTCTCAGGGGCTTCTGCTGAAGCCACTCTGTGGACTCGGCCTCTAGCAACTCAACTGCCAAGTCTGACCATCATTTCCTTGTTCCTCATTCTCACTTCTTTTTTCAAGTTGATTCCTTTCTTGGATTCTATCAGCTCTAATGTATTAATTGGAATTTTTATTTTATCTCCTTTTAATAATTTATTTCCTTTACCAGTCACTAATTCAGGTAAGAACTTAACATTGGGATGTGATCCAACTTGCTTGAGTTGGAGAACTCTGAAATGTGAAATATCTTTTGAATTGAATCAACAGTGAATTTGTAATTCCCTGCTATCAATAGCTAAAATAATATATCCGCTGGAAAAGGAACAGAAAATTTGCTACAAAATATCATTGCTATATACCTACCTACCTACTTTATACATAATATCATTGAAAAACTTGTGAGTTTTGTGCTCCCTGCCCCAGCAATTCTAGGCTGTGCTATATCTTAATATTTATTCTACCAGTGGTATCTAGAACCTCTGGATTCTATGACTTGAGGTAGGTTCAGTTTTGGGTTCCCTTCAATTATGGGTTTAGTTTTGTTCTCTTCCTTTTACTCTGAGACTTGGTATATATTTATTTGCCTTTTTATTGTGTATGTCTCAAATTCGTGACTTGCTTTCCTTTGCCACCTCTGTCAATTTAACTTAGAATAAAATATTTTTGTTTGTTTGCATTTCTTTAAGCAATAATAAAATACTTTCTTAAATTTAGGTCTTTACATGTTTTTCTTTTTGAATAAAGAATAGTCTGTTTTCAATGTTTGTATATTAATAATATATTTGAAATTAGACTTTGACAATAAGTTTGTTCTACATATTCTCGAATTTTTTGACATTTTTCAAAATATACAAGATAAATATTATTACCATTGCAGTTGAGATATGAAGAGTATTTTTGAACTGCTTCTATATGCTTTTTTATTTTTCTATTTGGATTATTGATATTTCTTTATTTTTATTTTTTTACAGTAAGGAATTAATTTCCTGTATGTGTTGCACATATTTTCCAGTTGCCCACTTTGAAGTTAGTGTTTATTTTAGTTTTCATATACAAAAATGAAAATAAGCATGCAACATATCTCTCAATTGCATGCATTATGGCTTTGACATCGTATTTGCTTTTCTCCTCTTTTTCATAATTTTTTAAATTTAATATTTGATCCATCTGAAATTTATTATGCTGTCAGAACTGGCATCAGATAAAAATTCTCTTCCTATCAATACCATTAATTTAATAATTTGTGTTTCCTTAAATTGTTATCACATTGACGTAATTATAAACTCTATCTCATATATATATTTAGCTCAATTTCTGAATGTTATTCTGCTACATTTATTTTTCTCTATATATTTATTGTTCTCTATCTCTCTCTCTCTTTAACTATATATATATTTATTGTTCTTTTTATGTGTTCTCCATATATTCTCTAAATATTAAAATTTTTCAAATATCTAATATATTTTTTTGGTAGGACTATATTTGATTATTTTCCTCATATATATTTCTTTTTTAGTCTCTCATATTTCATTCCACAAATGATCTTTATAGACTAGTAGTAATTCTTTTTATCAAGCAAAAGCAATAATTCTAACCATCTTAAGCAGAAAGTAACAATTAGAAAAATTTAGCATAAGACATGATAATTTGGAAAAACAGCCTACTAAAATAGACAAGAAAACATTAGAATCTAGCTAGCATGAAATGTATCCAAGATTCTGCTTGTCATATGGAAACAAATTTAGTACTGATAATATGTCTTACTTGAACCACCGCTGCTGAAATCCACTATTATGTTACGACTGTGATAGTTTCTCAACTGTTCCTTTGCCATTACACATTTCCTTAAGATTCAAAGTACCATTAGTTGCTTTATATGCTCACATTCTGAATTTGGTGTTAGGGGAAGGAGGACACTCAGATGCATTTGTTTCAACGAAGGAAACAGCATATCTCACAAGACAAACTCCACAATGGAGATGGGGATTCCTCCTTCAAGTAGAAAAAGTATCTATAGTTACCCAATTGCTATAACTATATATAGATATATACCAATGCATAATTTTGTTAATTTCTAGAAGCAATACTGTTTTCTGAATGAAGTTACATTATATTTATATTTAAAATATCACTTATAGAAATTTAAAAGTTTCAAATCTGAGTTTTTTTAATCATAAAAGATATGTATCTTCACACTAAGAAGAAATAATTATTTTAATGGCATTCTTCAAAAAATGGAACAAACCTTGCCCCCAAATATTTCTGAAATTCATATGAAAGCATAAAAGACCTGAATAGCCAAATCTTTCCTGACCAAAAGGGAGGATAATGGTGGTATTCTACTTTTAGATTTTAAACTACACTATAAAGCAATAATAAAGAGAACAACATGGTACTGAAACAAAAACACACATGCAGACCAATGGAAAATATTGAGGGATTGATCCCTCAATATTGATCCCTCAATATTTTCCATTGGTCCGCATGTGTGTTTTTGTTTCAGTACCATGATTTTCTCCTTATTATATATATATAATATCTCTTTGTTATACACACACACACACACACACACACACACACACACACACACACATATATATATATATATATATATATATATATAACTAATATACAACTTTGGAGTGAAAAATATGCAGTGGAGTAGAGGAAGTTTCTTCAATATATGGTGATATAATTTGTTTTACCATGTACAAAACAATGAAATCAACTTACCATCTTGCACCATAAATGAAAATACACTCAAAATGCTTAAAAGTCTTGGATGTAAGACCTGAAACCATGAAATATACAAGAAAAACATTCCATGGCACAAACTTTAAAAATGTCTTTGCAGACTTGTCCTCAGCAGTAAAGAAATTAAAGAAGAAAATAAACATCTGGGGCTACATCAGAATAAAAAGCTTCTATACCCTGAAAATACAGTAACCAAAAAGAATATACTTCACAGAATGAGAGAAAACATTTGCATACCGTACAGCTGACAAGGAGCTGATACTGAAGATCTAGAAAGAATTCACAAAACTCAAGAAAAAGAAAACAAAAACCCTATGGAAAAATGGGTAGAAGATCTAACTAGGCATTTCTCCAAAGAAGACACATAGACAGTAGACAGGCATATGAAAAACTGTTCATCATCACTTATCATCAAAGACATACAAATCAGAGCAAAAATAAGATACCACTTCATACCTGTGAGAAAGGCCCCTATTAAAAACAAAACAAAACAAAAATAGAAATAAGTGTTGGTGAAAGTATGGAAAAAAAAGAAACCCTCTTATACTGTTAGTGGGGATACAGATTGTTCTAACCCCCATGGAAAGTAACATGGATTCTCCTCAAAAGACTAATGTTTTGGTAGTTACCTTTACTGTCATCTATGCAAGTTAAAAAATATACACACCATTTAAAAATAACCTTTCCTAAACTTGCCATTTTATATTTAGTAAATATATTTTATAGCTTCTTTTTAAAAAAAATTATTTTTGCATATTTTACAATATATGATTGTATAACTGCTAATCCCCATGGGAATCCCCCCCCCCCCCACACACACACCACATCTCCCCTGGTCTATTTGCCTCCTTTCTTTTTGCTGTTTGTCCTTGTTTAGTCCTTTAGTCTTTTTTTTTTTTTCCTTGATCCACTTCCTCGTCCTTGGTGAGGGTGCAACGTGCTGTTTATCATTTCTGTACTGCTTTTGGAGCAGCTTTGGTCTTGGTGGGTCTCATCCCCGCAGTTTGTGCCACATTTTGTTGCTCCTTCAGTCCTGCTTCAGGTCTTTGGCTTTGGGGGCATGACTCCGCCGTATATTTTGGAAGAGCAGCTCCTCGAAGGGATATCCATCAGCTGATGGTAGGTTTCCCCCCTTGGGGCTTTGCTGTGGGGCCACTGCCATTCGGCAAGTCTCTTTTTTTTTTTTTTTTTTTGAGTCTAGGTCTTGCTATTTTTGCCCGTGGAACCGCAGGCTACTGTTGCCCGTGGTACCAAAGACTGAAGCAATCCCCTGCCTCAGCTTCCCAGGTAGCCGGGATTACAGGCGTGCGCCACCACGCCCAGCTATTTGGGGCTAGGTCTCGCTGTGTTGCCCCGAGCAGGACTCAGACCGTGTTCCCGGCACGGTGGCTAGTCCTGTAAACTTCAGCCTATGAAGCGGCCAGGGCTATGGATTACGGCTCGAGCCCAGCCTAGGGCTCTGTAGCGAGACCTAGTTCCAAAAGAATCTGTGGTACCTTGGGCAACTAGAGCTTGCGGTTCCTAGTCTCAAAAAAAGATTGAGTTTGATTATGTAAATCTTAACTTTGAGACAACTGTGATTTTGGATCGATATTTTATAGCTTTTTTAGATTTTAAAAAATATTTGCAATGCTATTGATTCAGATTAAGATACTTTAATATAGTTTTTTCCTTCCCTTGTATTTCATAGAGTTTAGATTTCATTTTAATTTGGATATCTAAATTTCTTCCTTAAGCTTATTCATATTTTTGTTTTATATAAATACACACACAATAATTTGCCAGTCTTTAATTTTTCCTTGAGATTATGCTTCAAATCATGTATATTCATAAGTAAAATATAATTTGTTAGTTGTAATAAATACTGGCACCTGAAAACTGAAATCCACTCTAAGCTAGGTATGCATTCTTTCATTCCATGGCTTAGCAATTTATCATTTCTGTCTGCTTTTTGTTTTTTTCAGACTGACCAGTTAAACCTGGTGATTTGTGACTCCCTTTGTTATAATATCAGGGAAAAGATGAACTCGTGTCATTACTGGCAACATGAATGGATCTAGAAGATACTATGCTAAGCTAAATAAATCTGAAGGAGAGAGAGAAATACTAAACGGTGTCATTAATATGTGGAATACGAAATAACTAAGACAGAGAGATAAAGGCAAGTTTTATGTGATGTAAGCCCATTTCCTCATCCGTTGAGAGAGTTCTGAATTTTCCCACTGTTGTGCCTTGTGAGGCAGTTTTGAATTAAAGCCATGTTTTCCCAACTCCTCCCCTACCGTGGCATAATATTGGTATTTATACACATTGAGTAGATGGACAGTTGGTTGCTTGGTAACATAATTTTACAAGTATTTTATTCTTTCACTCAAGTTTGTGTGTGTACTTATTATTTACCCATGTCTCCCTCTTTCAATCAGTGTTGCATATATGTGCCATTGTGCATGCTTACTTAGATATGTGAACATTTTACAATGAGATATACACTTAACCACTTTTCAAAACTTTGGAAGAATACTCTTGGTGATAATATAATTTTGTTTGTATGGTGATTCACAGAGTGATTGGTGTTATCTTAATTATTGGGTACCTATCATAATTCTTAAGAATGAAAGAGATACAACAATGAACTTGGTCTATTATGCTTGGATTAAAGTCATGAGAAATTTTTGTGCAAAGGACTTTCTAGTTGTCTCATTTTGGAAGACATATATGAAGAAACTATCACCAATGGTATGTTAGAGAATCTTATATTTAATTTCCTTCTTGAAAGATAATTATTTAAAATCAAATCTCTTTAGAACTTATAGAGAGCAATAAAACTTATAAAAATAGCTGAAATATTTTGGAAAAGAAGGAAAATATTTGTCATGAAGAGGAAAGGAGACCACCTTTCGATAGGTGCAGAATCTTCATTATGAAGTAAGAATAGATGTGGTTTATTGTAATATAGATGGCAAAGCCAGTTGAGGATTCTAGCAACAGTTTAAACTATCATCTGAAAGAGTGAGTTCCTTGTGAGAGCAAAACAAAACACCCTGAGATTTTGAAAATTTATAAAATTATGTTGTTTTATTGACAGAAATTAGGGTTAAATTTACTAAGTCAGTGAAAATCAGATAGTATTCACTTTCATTTCATGTACCAACATGTTGCTTAAAAAATCTTTTTCTTTAACTTTCTAGGAAAGTTATTTTGCAAAACATAATTATTCCCAATGTAGAGTGACCTAAGAGATCTAAAGGGAGAATTCTCAGTTCCCCAATGAAAGCTGCTTACAGGAAGAGGATGGAAGTCTTTATATTGCCTTGTAATAGCATGCTTTGTAATAACATGATGAGGGCCAGAAGAACACAGCCCTCACTCCAGTCAGACAGGACCTGACTGCTGCTTCTGCAAAGCTTAGTGCAGGCATCAATTAAAATGCAACTCCAGAGTAGACTGTAAATATTTTCAATTTGAAGACTATCAGCTCAAAGTTGATGTTTAGAAACTAGCAAATGGTGGGACACCAACTTGGAAAAAGGAGTAGGAACTGAGAGAATTTATTGAAGGGGTAAGAGTTATATATTTGAGCATATTACTTGGACTTGACAAATAATTGACCAATTATCTTCTAGGTACAGTATCAGCAAGTAGAAGATAACAGAGGGAAATTCATTCCTACCATAGTCAAAATGGAAGCACCATCTGGAAGAGGCAGATTCCTTTTCTCCAATTCTCTGTTTATGACTCTCCCACTGCATTGACAGAGAGCAGTCTTGAGAATAATAGAGTATTTGAGTAACAATAACAATAGTATTTGATTAACAAGCTGAAATGTGCTATAACCACTGTCTTTCTTCTCTGTCCTGTTTATGCTAGTTATTTAAGAATATTTAGCCATCTGTTAAATATTTATTATCTATCAAAACTTGCCTAGAAGCAGGATTAAATAAGCCAAAGGAGTACTAGTCAATAGGTTGTCCTTTCTTGATTTTTACTAGTAGGCTTATTCTAAGACAAAATAATGAAAAACATTATATGTGTTTATAACTTTAAAGTTCTATTGACACATTTCAGACATGATATTAAAGAAAGAACAAGAAATTCTCTGATAATACAATAAAATTGATTTGAAAACACTTGCACTCTGATATGTAGAGACAACAAAAAATGAGAGTCATTAATGAAGAAGCTTCTGGATGATCTGTGAATAGTTCAAGAAATCCTGAGTGATGTTTATAAAAGCCCTTATATCTGTAACTGCCTTTGCTCTTAGAACTTCAGAGATGAAAATGAATTTGTAGTGTATCTAGCTCT
Source organism: Uropsilus gracilis (assembly GCA_004024945.1). NCBI lineage: Eukaryota > Metazoa > Chordata > Mammalia > Eulipotyphla > Talpidae > Uropsilus > Uropsilus gracilis. The sequence continues at coordinate 26,007 of PVHY01003818.1, forward strand.
ATCTTCTGAGGTCAGACACCAAGCTAATAAGTGGCAAATGCTATTTATCTTTACTACTGGGTACTATGCTCATTAAAATAAACAAATGTGGTTGTCTATTCTACTTGGATTAAGAAATCATAGGAAATTTCTGTGGAGAGGATTTTCAGTTTTTCCTGCATTTTAAAAAATGAAATTTGACATAGCTAAGTATTGATTAGATATTGCAAAGGGAAAATTTTTATGGAACTTGCATATTTTCAGAAAAAATTTTAAAGATAAGATGAGGTACATGATTAAAAGGTGTACAAGATTAATACCTATTATTTATTGGTGTGTAGCTAGCACTATGTTTCCTGAATCACTGGAGATATATTGTGTGTTCTTCTGTAACCAAGTGGCCATATGGTGCCCAGTATGTTCAGCAAGTCAAAAACAATTAAGGGGTAATAAAAACTTATTTTTAATATATTTTCAGTATATATTATGTTTGCAGAATGCACTATGTTTAGTGATATAGAATATTTCCTATACAACCATTTCTGAAGGTGTTACAGGTTTTGATAATTCCAGTTACGGTCTTGATAATTCTAGAAAAGACTAAAATCACACTGGTAATCTATTCACAAATGTTCTTTATGTGATTGAAGGCAATTTTTCACTAGTTGTTACAAGGATGAAAGAACCATTCTTGAGTGTAATGATAATTAAAAGTAACACTAACTCCTCTTCTATCCATGGGCAAACTGTTTCTACTGAGTTTTTAAAAATACCATGAAGCTCTTTATGTTGTGCAATTTCAAGAACATTAATCTGGATCACTTAGTTTTCCACTTAATGCTATCTGCTCACACACACTGCTTTTGTTTAACCATTCTCAATTTAATTTTAGTGCACTTTAGCAAGCCTTCTCTGCAACCAAATTGATTAACTCATATCTTCCTGTATCTGTCCTTTATAAAGTTTTGCCTTTGAATAAACCTTCATTGCTATATTCCTGAAATAGTCCTTCCCTTTAAATTTGGCTAGCAAATTCCATACAGTTAAAGTTTTGACTTGCGTAGAACCTTTTCTATGACACAATACCATAATTTATGTTAGCCTGGAAATATTTAATCTATGAATGTACCACTTTATATTTGCTAATCTCTGATTTTTTATTCTATGTATTTTTTTACATTTGAATTATATCTCCCCAATTACAATAGCTTCCATAATTAATTCTTATTTCACACCTCAGCCACTTTCCACAGTAGTCAGTTATTAATTAGTCCATTTACTATTTATATAGTTTCATTAAATTATATTGAATTAATTGAAAGTTTATCATATTTCTTGTGTACACACAATAGATATAATGTCAGTGATTGTGATCTTGTCCTGACTTTATTGCATTTAGGTAACTACAGGTGGATACATGGCTCACGCAAATGAATCAGTGGTGTCTGAGTTTGTGCTTCTGGGACTCTCTAATTCTTGGGAACTTCAGATTTTCTTGTTTTCCATTTTCCTTATAGTGTATGTGACATCAGTGCTGGGTAACATCATGATTATTACTCTTATTTCTTCTGATTCCAATTTGAACTCTCCCATGTACTTCCTACTCAGTAACCTTTCTTTCATTGATATCTGCCAATCGAACTTTGCCACCCCCAAGATGCTGATGGATTTTTTTGTTGAGCGAAAGACTATCTCCTTTGCAGGTTGCATGACCCAGATATTCTTTCTTCACACTTTTGTTGGGAGTGAGATGATGATGCTGGTGGCGATGGCATGTGACAGATTTATAGCGATCTGTAAGCCCCTGCACTATAGCACAATTATGACTCGGAGACTCTGTGTAATTTTTGTGATTATCGCCTGGGCTGTGGGTGTCGTTCATTCTGCAAGTCACATAATTTTTACAGTGCAGCTGCCATTCTGTGGTCCCAATGTGGTAGACAGCTTCTTTTGTGACCTTCCCCTAGTGATTCAGCTGGCTTGCATGGGTACTTATGAGATGGACATTTTAACCTTAACTAACAGTGGTCTCATAGCATCAAGCTGTTTTTTGGCTTTAATAGTCTCCTATGTCATTATTCTGGTCACTGTCCGGCGCAGATCCTCCAGTGGGTCATCCAAAGCACTTTCTACACTAACTGCCCACATCACAGTGGTGATTCTTTTCTTTGGGCCATGCATTTATTTCTACATATGGCCATTTAGTAGAATTTCTCTTGATAAGTTCATTTCCGTGTTCTACACTATTTTTACACCTCTGTTGAACCCCATTGTCTACTCTCTGAGGAATGAAGATGTTAAATCAGCCATGCGAAAGTTCAGAAACCGTTATGTGACCTCTTGGGAAAACTAGGATCACCATGAGGGAGAATAATCTTGAATGAGAAAGAAAAGCCTCCACTGGATCACAGCGCCATGCCAATTATTTTTTCTAATGACACAATACTGAGTGTTCAAAGTGGATCTGTTTTCAATGCAATGGGTTTGCATAAAATCAATTCTTGGTTAAGTATTTAAATATTATTTTAATTAATATTTAATGTTTATAATTCTCACATATAAATCTCACTGAAAATATTTATCAATACTTTAAAATATTTTTCAAAGAATTTAGAGATTCTAGTCTTGTGAAATATTATTCATGTTCTTAAACTTGTGATTTTTTTTTACTTGAGCACATGATATTTTTATACTTTTGCAACCATAAACAATAAACTGAGTTTTTGATAACTTGATTCACATTGCCTAATGCGTTTATATATTGACAAATTGGAAAATATATTGTATTTTACATGATGAATCATTAATTACTTCATTAATATGCACTAATAGCTTTCCATTACTTGAATTTCGGTTATTATTTGACAATTTGCAATTTCCCTTGCTCCTTATTTTAATAGCAATTTCCTTTTTCTTTTAGATTTTTGATCGCATTTCAACTTAAAATGTTTGTTCTAGAGATTTGATATCATCAGCAGCATATGTATATACTATCTAAGTCTACTTATTGTTAAGTGTTATCAATTAGGTAGGATAAATCTCACTTTACTCATAGTAAATTGCAAGTATCTTTGAAATTGTTTGCATATCTGGGACATGCTGAATATTTCAATTTAGAATAAATGTTAACTATATAATGTACTTGAATGCAAACGTACAGAGTGACAACAGTTCTTTACAACTTATGATGAGTCCTGAGGTCTTCTCTTTCATATTTCTTAGAGGAAATATAAAGCTCAATAAATCTAAAACCAAAGAGTAAGAACATTAGTTGCTGTTTCATTTTTTAGCTGAAAGTATTCTTAATCTTCCTGTGACTTGCATTGTAAAAAAGACCTTATGACAGAAAGACTGAATGCATTCTAACAATGCAGAAAAGATTTGTTTAAGGGGAATAGAAAGCTTGCAATTGTCATCACACTGGATGCAGCATTTTAGTTATACTCTGGGATGTAAGTTAGTGACTATGTGGATGAATATTAACTCTGCTTGCCAAGCCCCCACACATGCATGCTGAGCTTTAGATTCATAGACACAGTGTTTTTGGGCCATGAGGTTACCTACCTAAGGTTTCTTGTGATGTCAGACCCTTGGTCAATATTATTTGTGCAGTGTCAAACATAGTAATGATATTTTAAAATTCACTCCTTTTTGTATGTTTTTTACTTAATACCAAAAACATTGTAAATGTACAATAAACATTAATGCAGTCATGATACTGTGGGTAGCATTTTTTTCCTTTAAACTCTGGCATGTTGGTGAAAAGGAGAGGTGTTGATATCTTTTTTGATATCAAAAATTTCTGCTCTGGTCTTCATTAGCTCATCCTTCAGGAGGGGGTGTCAATTGAGTCAGGTTAGGTGGAAGCAGAGAATAAGGAGTGGGAGAGCAACAGGAGAAAAGGGAGGGAAACTCATGCTAATGAGTGACTAATAGATTTGGTTACTTATTTGTAGTTCCAGATATACATTCTTTCATTTTTAATTCCCACTTCACTATTGGTTTCATTTGGATTTGAATCATCAGGCATGGCCATAAGTTATCCTGGATGTGTCAAACTTAAACCATTTTGACATAAAAATCCAAAGGCCACACATTTTTGAAAAAGTGAAAAATCTGACTATATTGTTTTCTCTAGAGGTATTGTTATTTTAAGTCTGTCATGTATTTCAAAGAAAAAGTGAAAAACTCATATGTATGATCAACTAAGTTTTTACAAAGGGGCAAAAAAATACACTGGAATAAAGGTAGTCCTTCAATAAATAGTGCTGGCAAAACTGGATTA
>PVHY01003818.1:30370-102213 GCA_004024945.1 Uropsilus gracilis
AAAAAAAAAAAAAAAAAAAAAAAAAAAAAAAAAAAAAAAAAAAAAAAAAAAAAAAAAAAAAAAAAAAAAAAAAAAAAAAAAAAAAAAAAAAAAAAAAAAAAAAAAAAAAAAAAAAAAAAAAAAAAAAAAAAAAAAAAAAAAAAAAAAAAAAAAAAAAAAAAAAAAAAAAAAAAAAAAAAAAAAAAAAAAAAAAGAACCAAGACAACTTCCTCACACCATGTACAAAACTAACTCAAAATGGATAAAAGACTTGAATGTAAGACCTTAAACCATAAAATACATAGAGAAAAATTTGGGCAACACTCTCCAAAACTTACACTTCAGAAATCCCTTTCAAGATGTAACTGCAGATGTTAAAAAAATGAAGGAAAAAATAAACAGTTGGGACTACATCAAACTAAAAAACTTCTCACAGGAAAAGAAACATCAACTAAAACAAAAAGAAACCCAACCATATGGGAGAAATATTTTGCCCTCCATACAGGTGATAAAGGTCTGGTAACAAAAGACCACAAAAAACACACAACTTAACATGAAAAAAACAAAAAAACACTCAAAATTGGGGGAAAATTAAAAAGACACTTTAAAAGAAACACAAATGACCAAGAAGCATATTGAAAAAGTGCTCAACATCACTAGTAATGCAAATAGGGAAATGCAAATAAAAAATACAATGAGATACCATTTTACACCAGTAAGAATGGCCCATATCAAAAAAAAAAAAACAAACAAAAATAGGCAACAACAAGTGTTGGCATAGATGTGGAGAGAAAGGAACACTCATACACTGCTGGTGGGAGTGCAAACTAGTTCAGCCATTATAGAAGACTGTGTGGAGGACCTTTGAAGCTACTGAAAAAGGACCTACCATTTGAATCAGCAATTTTACTCCCGGGAATCTACCGAAAGGACACAAAAACACTAATTCACAAGGACACCTGTACTTAGCTATTTATTGCAGCATTATTTACAATTGCCAAATATTAAAACAACCCAAATGTCCCGAACTGACAGATAACTGAAAATATATGGTATATTTATATAGAGTAATATTATTCTGCAATCAAAACCGACAAATATGAAACATTTGGGATAACATGTATGGACCTAGAGGGAGTCATATTAGTAGAAATAAGTCAGAAAGAAAAAGACAGAAGCAAAATTATCTCCTCTATTAATGGGATATAAGAATAACAAACAGAAGGCCAGAGAAACAAAAAATAAGCTAACAGTGGAGCTAGGGCAGGCTGATAGGGAGGAGGTGAGGTGAGGGAGAAATTTGGGAAGTGAGGAACACAGAAAGATCAAGAAAATGGCTCTCAGGGATGAGGTAGAGGCAAAATCGCTTGGTATGCAACAATGTAATACATACACACATGCACATATATACTTATATTCATGAATATGTAAAGAACAAAATGATTAATAAAAAGTAGCTAATATTACAAAGATACTGAGAAATTAAAATAAATGAATCAGAGAGTTACCAGCCACAGAGACTCCAGGTGTGGGGACAGGGGTGTCAGTCAGCAGCCCAGCGACCCCCATAGAGGCCTGAAATGCTGGGTCCACTTTGCAGCCCCAGTTTAGAAAAAATAACCTACATCAGGGACCCAAAACAACAAAAACAAACAAAAGACATTAATACTCCCTTGCAAAAAGAACCACAGAAAAAGCGCTATAGCATCCACTAACCAAAACCCCTCTTAGGGGAACACAGGATTGAGGTTTAATCTCATCAGCCTAAAGGGTAAGAAATTATGAGAAAAGAAGGCAAAGCATACCATAGTAACCACATCCACCCATCATGCTCTCTTACAGAAAAGGAACTACCCACCAGTCAATGGAAAAAGGAAATTATTCACCTTAGCAACATAGGCACAAAGACAGAATTAACTACAAACTTTAGAAGACCCACATCATCATGCCAGCCAATACTAGAACCATATTTGCTCAATATGAAGAGGAAGTACGAAAGCAAAACACAAGAAAGAGGAAAAAGACAAATGCCCCAGCAAACCCCATGGAATCCAATATACCATCAAAGGAAAAACAAACTCCAGAAACCAAGAAATATAACTGAAGAAATGCACCATCTCCCAGAAAAACAACTGAATTTCTGCTTGATACAAGCATACAAAGAGCTAAGAGAAGAATTAGAAAAACACAAAGAAAAAGAAATTTGCATGGCAGAAAAACTGAACAAGCTAGAAGAAGAAATGGAAAAAATGAAGAAAGAAAACATCATTAAGGATAACATAATTGAAGAATTGAATAATAAATTTGAATACCTAAACAAGAAACAGAAAGAAACCCAGAACATAAGGGGAACAACAGAGAAGCTCAAAAACACAGGGAAAAGCCATGAAAGCAGATTTGACGAATCTGAAGAATGAATCAGTACCCTGGAAGATACCGAAACTGAGAGGAAGAGAAAGATAAAGAAAAAGAGACAAAGTAAGAAGATTGAAAAAAAAAAAGGAACTGATTCTTTAAAGAAAGGGAATATAAGAATTATGGGAATCCCAGATGGTAAAGTGGGGACTGAAAGGTTGCTTAAGGATATAATAGAGGAGAATTTCCCAAACCTGAAGAAAGAAATGAAGGTTGACATCCAACAAGTCAAAATAACACCAAACTACATCAATGAAAGAAAAACCACAGTAAGACATCACTGTAAAATTCCCAAGAGCCCAGGATAAGGAAAGAAAAATGAAACTGGTCAGAGAAAAGAAACAGATTACATACAAAGGGAAACCTATTAGACTGACCTCAGACTTCTCTGATGAGATATTTCAAGTAAGGAGAGCATAGAGCCACATCTTCAAAAGACTCCAAGACAAAAAATTCCAGCCAAGATTCCCTGCAAAGCTTTCTTTCCTGTACAAAGGAAGAATAAAAACCTTCTCAGATTACCAAAGCCTCAAGAAATTTGCTACCACTAAACCACCACTCCAAGAAATCTTGCAAGAAGCCTTAAGATCAAAACCAAGAGAAGAATAAACAGAAAGATGAAAACAAGTAAGATATCAGAACTTCAAAGCAGATAGAGAGTAACTTCTCAGAGAGCTTCTAAGAGAGCAGGCAGACCCATGGCCCAGGAGCACTAAACCTGGCTGGGGCACTGTCTGTGCCCAGCCCATCCACAGCCCCCATCTCCCTGGCAATGAGGTTGCAGGAAGGGGCCTATAGTTTGTGTTTGCATACCAAAAAAAAAAAAAAAAAAGAACTCTGGCTATTTAGCAGCTACTACAATAGCTAACTACAAGGACTCAGACTTAGAAGTTCTGCAGCTCAGAGAGAGAAACTTCTCAGAGAGCTTCTAAGACAGCAGGGCAGATACAGGGCCCAGGAGTGCTGTTGCCTTTGTGTTGCACTGGCACAGACAAAGAAAGGAACTTTCCCTCCAAACACCCAACAAAAACAAGAAATAACCCAGACACAAAGGCAGAATTAATCACCTCTTGGTAAATGTCAACATGCCAACCAATACCAGAGCAGTCTTTGCTCAATATGTAGAGCAAGCCCAAAGAGAAAACATGGGAAGGAAGAAAAATACAAATATACAAGTAAGTCCAAAGGGAAACAATTCATCACCAGAGGAAAATCTATCTCCGGAAACCAACAAAGACAACATCAAAGAAATGCCCTATATGTCAGATAAAGAATTCAGGTACAAGATGATAAAAGCACTCAATGAGCTAAGAGGAGAAGTAGAAAAATATAGAAAAGAATGCAGCAAAATGAACAATATTGTTGAAGAGAAGACTGAGACTGAAAAACTAAATAAGAAACTGAAGGAGATACAGTTTATTAGAGGAGTGATAGAAGAGCTCAAAAAGGCAGGGAAAAACCATGAAAGCAGGTTAGAAGAAATTGAAGAGCAAATCAGCACATTGGAGGGTACAGAAATAGAGAGAATGAAGAAAGAAAATGAATGAGAAACACAAAGTAAGAAGACAGCAGAAAAAATTAGAGATCCATCAGATACATTAAAGAAAGGAAATATAAGAGCAATTGGAATCCCAGAAGAAGAGTAAGACATAGGAAATGAAAGACTTTTTAGCACAATAATGGAAGAGACATACAGGAAGTAAAAAGGACACCAAATTACTTTAATGAAAGAAAAGCCACAGGAAGACACATAATCGTAAAACTCCCAAGAGCCCAAGATAAAGAAAAATAATGAGAATGACTATAGAGAGAAGAAACACATAACCTACAAAGGAAAACCCATTAGGCTGACCTCAGACTTCTCTGAAGAGACCCTCCAGGAAAGGAGAGAATGGAGCCACATCTTCAAAAGACTCCAAAACAAAAATGCCAGTCAAGAATATTCTACCCTGCAAAGCTGTCCTTCTTTTATGAAGGAAAAATTAGAACCTTCTCAGACAAACAAAGCCTCCAGAAATTTGCTACCACCAAACTCCTACTTCAAGAAATCTTGCAAGAAGCCTCAAAACTAAAGCCCTCAGAAGAATAAATAAAACAAACATTACAAGAAATCAAATCAGAACTTCAAATGACTACCAGAAACCCAACACTAGAATCTTGAGCATCAATAATCACTCTAAATGTCAATGGTTTAAACTCATCAACCAAAGACACAGAGTTGCAGACTGTATCAAAAGACAGAACTCAACATTTTGAGTTGGAAACACATCTAATCCCTAAAGATAAGCATATACTGAAGGTAGAAGGATGGAAAACAATCTTACAATCTTACAAGCAACTGCCCCTCCCCCCCCAAAAAAAAGGCAGGGGTAACCATTCTCATAATGGAAAAAGCAATTCTCAAAATTTCAGAATAAAAAAAGTGATAAAGGATAAAGATGGTCACTATCTAATGGTCTGGGGTTCAACTCACCAAAAAGATATAACAATTATCAACATATAGTCACCAAATAAGGGAGCACCAAGATTCATAAGACAACAACTAGCAGAAATGAAAACAAATATTGGTGAAAACACATAGGTAGTAGGAGACTTTAATACCCCACTCTCACCAAAGGACAGATCAACAAAACAGAAACTAAACAAAGATACAAAAGCCTTAATGGAAGACCTAAACCAAATGGACATAATAGATATCTACAGGAATCTGCACCTCCAAGGAAAGGAATACACTTTCTTTTCAAATGCACATGAATCATTTTCTAAAATTGACCATATATTAGGACACAAGCAAATTTGAATAATTCAAATTTAAATTAAATTAAAATTATACCAAATTTTTTTCAATCGAAAAAATTTCAATAGAAATTAACAATGAAGAGAAAGCAAGAAGAGTCTCCAACACATGGAGACTGAACAATACACTACTAAACGAAAAATGGGTAATGGAAGGAATTAAAGAAGAAATTGCACCTACTTCGAAACAAATAACAAAGAAGACACAATGTTCCAAAATGTCTGGCACTCAGCAAACGCATACCTAAGAGGAAAGTTCATAACAATACAGGCACATATCAAAAACCAAGAAAAAAAACAAAGAAATAACCTAATCTCCCTTCTTGAAAAATTAGAAAAGGAGCAAGAAAATAAACAAAAATGAAACCCAGCAGAAGAAAAGAAATAATAAAATTAAAAGAAGAAACAAATAACCTAGAAACTAAAAAGACTATGCAGAAGATCAATAAAACCATGAGCTGATTCTTCGGAAAAAAAAATTGATAAGCCCCTTACAAGACTCACAAAGAAGAGAGATCACTCAAATAAACACAGGTGAAAGAGGAGAAACTACAACAGACACAAAAGAAATTCAAAGGATAATCAGAGACTACTATGAACAGTTATATGGAAACAAATATAACAACCTGGGTGAGATGGAAAGATTCGTGGAAAAATACAACTACCCAAAACTGAACAAGGAAGAAATAGAGATCTTAAATAAACCTATCACAAGCAGTAAAATTGAAACAGTCATTAAAACTCTCCCTAAAAACAAGAGCCCAGGATGAGATGGCTTCACAAATTAATTCTACCAGACATTCAAAGATGAAATAATGCCCACACTACTAAAACTTTTACAAAAAATTGAGAAAGAAGGAAAACTGCCAAACATATTCTATGAAGCAAACTTCACACTCATACCAAAACCAAATAAGGACAGCACCAAGAAAGAATACTATAGACCAATTTCCCTAATGAACATGGACGCAAAGATTTTAAACAAAGTCTTGGCAAATTGAATTCAATGATGCATAAAAAGAATTATTCACCATGATCAAGTGGGATTTATCCCAGGGACACTAGGATGAATCAACATCTGGAAATTAATTGACATAATATACCACATGAACAAGGAGAAAAACAAAAACTATATGTCATATCAATAGATGCAGAGAAAGCATTTGATAAAGTTCAGCACTCATTCATGATAAAAATCTTTGAAAAAATGGGAATTAAAGGAACATACATCAACATAATAAAAGTCATCTATGACAAACCTACAGCAAATATCATCCTAAATGGGAAAAAACATATCATTCCAATTAAGATCTGGAACCAGGCAATGATACCCTCTCTCTGCACTACTTTTTAACATTGTGCTGGAAGTTCTATCCAGGGCAATAAGGTAAGAGAAAGATTTAAAATGGATACAAATAGGAAAAGAGGAACTGAAGCTATCATTATATGCAGATGACATGATTCTTTATATAGAGAACTCAAAAATCTACAGAAAAACTTCTTGAAACAATAAACCAGTTCAGTAAGGTAGCATGTTACAAAATCAACACACAAAAGTCAGTAACTTTCCTATAAGTAAGAAGCCAAACAGAAGAAGATGAAATAAAAAAAACAACAACATCCCATTTACCATCACACCAAAAAAAAATTTAAATACTTGGGAATAAACCTAACAAAACTTGTGAAAAAACTATACAAGGAAAACTTCAAAAAGCTGCTAAAAGATAAAAGAAGACATAATGAAATGGAAAGACATACTCTGCTCATGGATTGGAAGAATCAACATCATCAAAATGGCCATCCCACCAAAAAAACTACAGATTCAATGCAATACCTATAAAAATCCCTGTCACATTGTTCAAAGAGATAGAAAATCTTTACTGAAATTCATCTGGAATATCGAAAGACCTTGAATATCAAAAAGCCTACTAACTAAAAAAAGAGAAAATGGAGGTATTATTATCCCAGACTTCAAGTTATACTACAAAGCCATAGTAATTAAAACAGCTTGGTACTGGTACAAAAACAGATAATCAGACCAATGGAACAGAACTGAGTGCCCTGAAATAACACATATATAGTCAACTAATCTTTGACAAAGGGGGGGAAAACTTACATTGTAAAAAAGATAGCCTCTTCAATAAATGGTGGTGGGAAAATTGGACTAAAACATGCAAAAAAAAATGAAGGAAAACATAAACATATGGGACTACATCAAACTAAAAGGCTTCTTTACAGCAAAAGAGACAACAGGGAAAACAAAAAGAAATCCAACCAATTGGGGAAAATAATTTTGCCCTCCATTCAAGTGATAAGGGTCTGATAACAAAGATACACAAAAAACTCACTCAACAAAAACAAAACAAAAATCCCAGTTGAAAAATGGGGAGAAGAACTAAAAAGACACTTCTCCAAAGAGGAAATACAAATAACCAACAGGCACATTCAAAAATGCTCAGTGTCACTAGCAATCAGGGAAATGCAATGAGATACCACTTTAAACCAGTAAGAATGGCCCACATCCAAAAAACAAACAACAACTGCTGGCATGGATGTGGAGAGAAAGGAACACTCTTACACTGCTGGTGGGAATGTAAACTGGTTCAGCCACTATGGAAAGCTGTGTGGAGATCCCTCAAACTAATGAAAATGGAACTACCATTTGACCCAGCATTTGCTCTTCTGGGAATCTTCCCAAAGGAGACCTAAATGTGGGTACAAAGGGACACCCATGCTTGGATGTTTACTGTAGCATTATCTATAATTGCAGGGACATGGAAACAACACCAAAATCCCAAGATAGATGACTGGACGAAAAAGATGTGGTTTATGTAATGGAATATTACTCATCAATTAAAAATGACAAATTTGATGATTTTATGATAACATGAATGTACTTAGAAATCATATTAGCAGAAACAAGTCAGAAAGAAAAAGACAGAAACCAAATGGTATCACTAATATATAGGATATAGGAAAAACAAGCAAAAGACAAGGTGCAAAATACAAAACAAGCTAAGAACCAAACTAAAGTACCAAATGGGTGGGGTGGGGGCAGTTGAGGGGGATGATCAGGGAAGGAAGGAGGTGGGTGATCCCCGGGGAAAACAAAGATGTAATATATATTATATATATATTAATAAATAATAAAATAAATGAAACTTTTATTGGGTAACATAGGGAACAAAGTTAATGTATTATAAAATATGAATATCAGTGCTTTCTTTTATGACTCCATCAGTCAAATTGTACTTTTACATAAACACACTTTTATCCACTCTTACTATATAAACACAATTACAATCATTTTTACTTTAAATACAATTATAAATATTCTTTATATAGTTAATTGATTTGCAATATTTTCTCTTATGATTAATCTTTTAGAGGAAACCTTAGAAACCTTATATAGTCCACTATATGAGTTTTCCTCAGAAATTTCCCGATATGTAGCAAAAATATGTACTTTGTAATTTACTGTTAATAGGTTTACCTCTATGTTTCTGAGAAAAGTATCTTTGCTTAGATTTTCAATTAACAATAATGAACAAATCTACAAATAATGAAAATATTTAAAATGAATTGCAAAATTTCAAATGACATTAAGGTTTTTGCAAATGTCATTGGTAATTTCAGAACATTTTACAATCAACTATAACATGTATTTTCATTTTAGGTTTTGCTAAGTTATGAATAGAATTAATGTACTTTTATTTTATTTTTTGGGGGAGGTGGATATCAAAAAAGACAAACATGTCATTTGGAGCAATTATGGTATTTTTAAATTTAATATCACAATTATTCATAGGTCACAACTGAGATTCCACATATTGCTATAAACAGTAAAAACAAAGAAATCGTTGAACAAATAGATAAGATCCCTAAAAATCAGGCAGCATGTGTTGCAATGATGTAAGCTAAAAAATAAACAAAACAATAATACGCTTAAAAATTCAGAGGGGGAAACGCCTCTTTTTTTTTTTTTTCATTAAATTCATCATAATTCTACAGTGCCCAATCTGAAAGATTGGACCACACTGGTCTATAATCACCACTTATCTCATAAAATTCCCTTTAATGACTTATGTAAATATTAGGATTATTTTCAACCTATTGCACAAATAAACACTTTATGTCCTTGAAAGAAATACAAAAAAAAAAAAAAAAAGAAAACTAGGTGAAAAAAATATTATTTTTAAGGTCTAATATTTTAATATAAAGAACTCAAAAGTCAATAGGCAATCCCCCAACAAGTAAGTAGAAAAATTGACAAAGAATAAGAATGTCTACAGTTTTTACTCTAAGAGTGCATCATGGGATGTTATTCATAGTCTGTTATTTACCAATATTTAATGCTGATCACATTATCATAGCCACTATGTTAAAAATTCAAATGAGACAGAATAGTATAAAACAAAAGTGCTTAATCCTTTTTCCCACCTTACACCAGTTTATACATGGCTGACAAAAATTTTACTTGTATTCTTACACGGGTTTTCTGTGGATTTATATATTCTTTGATGCATAACACAAACATGACACAAACATAATCATTTTTATTTCCTTTATGTAAATGGGAGTACTTTTCTTTCTTTTTGATTTCTCAACAATGTATATCAGAAATGTTTCCATGGTCAATCATAGATCTGCCACTTTTTTTTAACTGCTCCACAGAAAACTATTTATCTAACCATTTATATACAGATATTTATCTACATTTGTTTTTGCACATTCTGCAATATTGCAGTGAACATCCTTGTACATATTTCTTTCATGTCCAATGCATACAAAGATATGTCTAATTTTAACTGCACTAATTACTGTCATGCTTTAAGGAGAAACACATTGGCAACATCCTGTGAGGGTATTTGTTTCTTTCCAGTCTTACCAAAGCCAAATATTACTATTTTATAGTCAGCCTCTAAATGTCTTCAACTTGGGCTTTCATGCTAACATTGATTCGATAAAACGTTTGAAAGAATCTAAAGAGTTTGTGAGGCAAAATGCAGAGCAAGATACTAAATTAGAATGGAATTATATTTGAAAATACTATGTTTGTGTAAGTAAACCGTATTATAAGCTATTCATACTATTGTATTTATGCAATGGAATTATATCAGTTTACATATAACTAAAATCTTGCCACATATGAAACTGAATGGATTTATGCTAAGCAAAATAATTCAAAAGTTGAAAGACAAATGCTAGATGATTTCACTCACCTACAGAATTTAGAGAAACAAAACAAAGGAAACTCATATACAGAATGTAGAGAACTAAAACAACAGGGCAGACAAAACAAAATGAAAAGAAGCCCTAGATATCTAACAGTAAAACTGAAGGTACTAGATGAGCATGGATCGGGGTACAAACCCTAGATATCTAACAGTAAAACTGAAGGTACTAGATGAGCATGGATCGGGGTACAAAGGAAGCCTAACGCACTTTGTTGGAGGACTGTGGGTCATTTGGTGGTGGATATGTTATGATAACATACATTTGAAGAGGTGTGAACTTGTACCTCAGAAACGTACAGTGTTGTAAGCTTTTGCCACAATAAAAAATAATGCAATTTATAAAACAAGAAAAAGTAAATTTAGTCTGACAACTTTGTTTGATAGTCTCATTTTCTCTATATTGATTCATGGTTCAATGCAACTTCACCTGTATACTTGAGGAAACTGACACTGTTGATTCTTCATTTTATATGAACATGCAAAGGAAGACAATAGCTAAGGAAATTGTGAAGGAAGACATACACTACTAAATATAACACAATCTAGAATGAAGACTGCAATTAAGTTTTTGTAGTATTGATAAAAGCATATAAAAACATAATAATAAAACATACTAGAGAGTTAACAATAAACATACATACAATCACTTGATTTATAAGAGATGATATGCATAATAGGGACAAAATGATGTTGCTTCGTCATCTATCTGCTTAAACATTCACATTTATTTCTAACCTTACACAGTTAACCAACATTAATTAGAGACAATGCTTTTTTTTTCTTTTTTAAAAACTTTATTTATATATAAATTTCTCATCATTGTAATCCCAGGGGTTCACCTCTCCCCACCCTCCCCACTATTCCCCCCTTTTTCCCCTGCCCGAAGTGTGTGCTTCAGTTTGGTGATTAGCTTGTTTTGACTTTTCCTCAAGACCTTTGTTTATTTTTTCCCTATATCCCATATATTAGTGAAACCATTTGGTTTCTCTTTTTCTTTCTGACTTGTTTCTGCCAATATGATTTCTTCTAGGTACATCCATGTTATCATAAAATCATCATATTTGTCATTTTTAATTGATGAGTAATATCCCATAGTGTATATGCACCACATTTTTTTTTTTTTACCCAGTCATCTGTTTGCGGGCATTTAGGTTGCTTCCAAGTCCTTGCAATTATAAATAATGCTGCAGTAAACATCCGAGCGCACAGGTGAACCTTTGTATCCACATCGAGGTCCCTTTTGGATAGATTCCCAAGAGAGCAATTGCTGGATCAAATGGTAGTTCCATTTTAATTCATTTGAGGGTCCTCCACACAGCTTTCCATAGTGGTGGGACCAGTGCATTCCCACCAGCAGTGTAAGAGAGCTCCTTTCTCTCCACATCCTTGCCAGCACTTGTTGCCCATTCTTTGGATGTGGGCCATTCTTACTGGTGTAAGGTGATATTAGAGATAATACAATTTTCTACATAAAATTAAGTTTGGGAACATGATATAGGAAGATATGCTCATGTTCTCCTACAATAGTCATGAAATCTTAGACAGAACACAAATTACTTTAACATTAAAAGAAACATGACAAGTTTAGAAGGAGAAAGACCAATACGAAATAACTTCACTTATATGTGGAATACAGAAAACAAAAATAAAAACAAAGAAACTAACAAAGTTAAACCACAGCAAACCTGGCACTATGCTTATAAGGAGGGAAGGAGGAGGAATGAAACAAAGGGGAGGAAGCCCAGTGGTCTATGGTCAAGGACTATGAGTGCTTACCAGTAATGGTAGGCACCCAACTGAGGAGCTGTGAGCTTATTCCCCTAAATCATGCACACTATCATAAATCACCAGTACCTCAATAAAAACTTAAGTAAAAGAAAAAAAAAACATATTTTAAAATACAAGTCACAATTCATAGGAAGATATTTACTATGCATATATGCAATTTATATTTAGAAGATATTTTAAAATTATCTACAAATCAATAAGAAAAATGCAGTTTCAAAAAAAAAGTTTAGAACTTGATAAGAAACTTTTCATAAGAGGACGTTGAGGTATCCAATAACATATGGATGCTTAATTTCATTAATACTTAAGGTTAAGAACTTTGAAATTATATTTTGATATAAAGAATCACTGTCCTGAGTCTTAGTAAGAATATAGAGCAACAGAAATGCTCAGTGTGTTGCTGATGGGATGTATTTGTATAACTATTTTGGAAAATTTGTGCAGTATCTATCAAAGTTGAATATACATCTGCTCTATCACTCACTAATTCTAATTCCCTCCAAGTTATATACACAACTATAAAATATATATTCTCATTAACAGGCTTTTATAAAAATAACCATTGCATTCCTAATATTAGTACCAAATTGACTTGAAATGGAGATGCTCATTAAGGTATTTGATATATAACAGAGGGAAACCTGTTAATAAAATCTTAACTGCTTTGATCATATTCACACAAGTGAAGGTTATAATTCTTTCTAAGACAAGGACTATTTGTTAGTGACTTATCTTAACAGATCACTTATTTTTGCTGGTTTTGTAATATTATGTTGCCAATAGTATAATACACCCAGTAAAGAGGGAATAGAACACTGGTCCCTTGTTGCATAATTCCCATTTATATTCTTGTAAGTTCTGTGCTTCTTACCCTGGAAATTGTAGACTATATTATTATCTTTCATTTATTCTACTGTTGGTGCACAGAACCTCTTGATTCTATGGCTTGATGTAGAATTCATTTTTGGAATATTTTCAGACTAGATTTCTTTCAGTTATTACTGTAGTTTTGCTCTAGACTTCTCCTGACATCTCAAATATATATATATATATAGATAGATAGATAGATAGATAGATAGATAGATAAAGTATTTTTTTACAGTGTCTCTGTCTCAAAATCACCCCTTGCTCTTCATTGCCATTTTTGCCAATTTAATGTAAAGTAAAAATATTTTCAATAGAATTTTTTGTTTATTTTGCACTTTAAAAAATAAAGCAGTTTATTTTTAAATTTTGAATATTTTTTCTTTTCCTTCTTGAATTAAGAATATTGCATTTTTATTTTATAGACAGATTAAGAACAGAAGACTCAGTATGTTTGTGTGTGTGTTTAACATATAAATCTCATACTGCAGATTTGCTTATGTTTATAACAGAGAATAAGCTATATGCTGACTTTCTGACTGTTACTATTTTAGATGAATATAGCAAAAGGGTGCATATCTTAAAAAACAATAAAAGAAGCAAGTGACAATTTCAAAAAATACTGCAGTTTACATTCAAATTCTACCAAATATTCAAAGATGAACTAATGCCTAGCCTACAAAAACTTTCAAAACACTGAGAAAGAAGAAATACTATCAAATATATTTTATGAAACTAATATCACACTAAAACCAAAACCAACAACCACACACACATATATACACACATACAAATAACTACAGATTAATCTCCCTAGTAAACACAGATACAAAAATCCTCAATAAAAGGAAATCAAATCCAACAAAACAGCAAAAGGATTATACACTATAACCAAGTGGAATTTATTCCAGAAATAAGCATAAGAAAGATTCAACATCCAAAAATCAATTAATATAATTCAACTTCTGTTAAAATCTAGACCAAGACAGCTGTCTACTCTCACCACTGCTTTCCAGTTTAATACTGGAAATCCTAATAAGAGTAATTAGGCAAGAGAAAGGCATATAGGCATATGAGGAATTCATATTGGGAGAGAAGAACATATAGATTGAACCTCAAATGCCCAGGGAAAACTAATTAAAACAATAAATCAGTTTAGTAAAGTAGCAGATTACAAAATCAACACACAGAAATTAGTAACCTTCCTATATGCAATCAGTCTGAAGAGAAAGAAATTAAGAAAACCATCTCATTTACAATCTATTAAAAAATTAAATACCTGGGAATAAACCTAACAAAGGAAGTGAAAGACCTACATGAAAATTACAAAACACTGTTAAAGAAATAGAGGAAGACACAAAGAAGGGAAAAGACATTCCCTGTTTATGAACTAGAAGAATTAATATTATCAAAATGACCATCCTACCACAAACAATCTACAGATGCAAAGCAATTCCAATAAAAAAACTCAATGACATCATTCAAAGAAATGAATCAAATATTGTTGAAATTCATATAGGGTCACAAAATAATCAAAACTCTCCTGACTAAAAGGGGGGAAAATCACAGTCATTACACTTCCAGATTTTAAACTATACTACAAAGCCATAGTAATAAAAACAGCATGGTAATGGAATAAAACAGACCCACAGACCCATGATATTTAATTGAAAGCCCAGAAATAAAACCACACATATAGAGTCAACTAATCTGTAACAAAAGAGCAATGAATATACTCTGGAATAAAGATAGCCTCTTCGATAAATGGTGTTGGGAAACCTGGTCCACCATATGCAAAAGAAGAAAAATATACTACTATTTTAACCAAACATAAAAAGTAACTCAAATTAGGTAAAGATTTGATTGTAAGACCTGAAATGATAAAATGCATAGATAAAAACAGGAAAAACACTTCATAGTAGAAGCATCTTTCAGAAACATCTTTTGAGGACTTATCTCAAGGAACAAGGAAAATGAAGGAGATGATAAACTGTTGGGACTATATCAACTAAAAAGTCTTTTATAAACAAAAAAAGAGAGTAACTAAAGCAAAGAAGCATCCTACTGAATGGGAGAAAATATCTGCACACCATACAACTGATAAGGAACTGCTATCAAAGATCTATAAAAACTTACATAATTTAGCAAAAATAGCAAACAATCCAGTCAAAAAATGAACAGTAGAGCTGAAAAAACAATTTTTCAATTAAGAAATGCAAATGGCCAACAGACATATGAAAATATGTTCATGGGATAACTATGAGACTGCACCTACAGGGGAGAAATCAAATCTACACAAAAATCTAAGAAAAAAACCTTTATAAATAAATAAGCAAGCAAACAAAAAAGTCTATGTGTCCTTCCAATATATGAAATGTTTCCAATAGACTCTCATATACAACAAGAAAAAGAATATTTCCACTATATCTTCTCTAATTATCCTGAAGTTTTTTAAAGTAACTGTAAAGAGCATCAAATCTGAAACATAAAACTATTTGAAAACTACTTTTAAAAATTCATATTATTTGGTTTATAAAAATATTTTTATAACCATATTTATTTTCCCTGACAGTACTAAATCTATATATAAATAGTAATGTATAAAATACTTTTTAGTAATTGAAATTGAAATTGATACCCAAAAGCTGAAACCCATCCAAAGCTAGCTCTGCATGCTTTTATTTTGTGGCTTAACACTAGCCAGTTCTAATCATTCTTTTTTTTTTTTTTCAGCAAGGCCAGTCAACAATAATGTTTTGTGACCACCTTTGTTACAAATCAGGAATAACTTACTGTTCCCAAACAAGTAGCTTCTCCAGATAAATAAAAGTTGGCTAGTGGAATGTCAGGCACTCATGCATCCAAAGGATCTGGTCACTAGTCCATGTTTAGATAAAGCCCACCAACACCAAGAGCTTCTGCTAACTATGCATTCATTTGACCTACCTGCTTTACCCAATAACTTCCTGCTACACCTGCATTTCTGTAATTGTGACACAAGCCCATTACCCCAACCACTGGGGAGACAATTCGGAATCCACCCACTCCAGATTCCATGTAGCCTACTTTGCATGAAAACTATTTCCTTTTCCAAGTTCTGGTGGCATAATTTTGGAATTTATGTACATTGGGTTGACAGACCTATTGCTTCTTAACATAATGTATGTATTTCATTACACTAAAATATTTTCATTTACTCTCTAATTTATAGATAAATTTTCCCAGTAGCTCTCTTTTAATGACCACTGCACTTACATGCCACTGTGCATGAATATCTAGGTATACATACATATATATATATATATAATTAGTGGGAAATACACAGTATTTTTTCAAACTTTAGAGAAATACTTTTGATAATCTAGCTCTATCTTCTAACATCTGTCATAGAGTTAGTAAGTGCTAATTGCTATTTATCTTTATTAATGGATACCTTTCAGAGCTGACAAGAATAATTGAGATGTAATATTGAACATGGTCTGTTTTTCTTGGGTTAAGAAATCATAGGAAACTAGTGTTAAAGTGCCGTCGTGGGGTTCCAGTTTAACAACAGCACACAGGTGATGCAAAGGCAAGAGGCATTTATTTTCTGACTTAAGTCAGGTTCCAGCACTGACCTGGATCACCGACACAGTGGTTACATCAGGGCGAGTGAGGACCCCGAGCCCCTCCTGCAGTTTTCTTTTATCCCTTAGCAAGGGGCTTGAGAGTACATGCACTTACTTTGGTTGGCTAGTGAGGGCTAGGATATGAGGGTCTTATCTAGCTACTGAGAGGCTTTGTCAAGGACATGTTGCTGGCCAACTGAGAGGCTTTGCCAAGGACATGTTGCTGGCCAATGGCCAATGATGCCTTATATGGTTGGCTTCTGGCTGCTTGATATCCACTAACAAAATGGTTATTATTTATTATTTAACACTAGTATTGAGGATTATCAATTGTATCTTATAATGTGAAAATTAAACACTGTCAACCTTTATAAAATATTTAGTGTGTAAGACAAAATCTATTTTCAATTTTCTTCTTCAAAGATATCTGTTTAAAGCTTTATCTACATCACAGCTTTAGAATAACTTTAATATTAATAAAAAGAGTTGAATTTTGGGGGGGAAATGGAAGATTTGTCATGCAAAAGAAAGCAGAGCACTTTTAAATATTTTAAGAACTTTCATATATTGAAGTGAGGCTAAATGTGATTTATTACACATTATACAGGTGATAAAACCAGCTGAGCATTCTAGCAATAAATTAAATATCTTTTGAAACAGTGGGTTCCCTGTGATTGGAAAAATCTACTCTGAAGTTCCAATTGTCTATAAGACTGTGAATGCTTTATTGACAGAAAGATAGAGGTAAAAAAAAAAAACACATTATTGACTGAAAGTCAGTGACAATCAAATAAGATTTGCTTTCTTATGTACCAACATGTTTACTAAAAAAAAACCTTTTTTCTTCTCCATTCTGGAAAAATTATTTTGCAAAACTTAATTATTCCCAATGTAGAGTGACCTAAGAGCTCTAAAGGGAGAGTCCTTAGTTCCCCAATGAAAGCAGCTTACAGGAAGAGGACAGAAGTCTTTATATTACCTTGTCTGAAGGCTTTGTAATTGCATGATAAGTGTCAGAAGATCACAGCCCTCACTCCATCTGGGCAGGACCTGACTGCTGCTACTACAAAGCTTAGTGTAGGCATTTGTTAAAATGCAACAACTTCAGAGTGGACTGCAAATGGTTTCAGTTTAATGCTCTCAGTTCAAAGTTGATGCTTAGAAACTAACAAATGGTGGGACACCAACTTTGAAAAAAGAGTAGGAACTGAGAGAATTTATTGAATGGGTAAGTGTTATACATGCATTTGAACATATTACACGGCCTTGACAAATAATTGACCAATTGTCTTCTAGCTACAAAACCAGCAAGTAGAAGATAGCAAAGGGAAATTCATTCTTACCACAAAGTGGAAATGCCGTCTGAAAGCGGTAGATTCCTCTTCTCCAATTATTTGTTTATGATCACTGCATTGGCAGAGCGCAGTCTTGACAATAATAGAGTATTTGAGAAACAATAATAATAGTATTTGATAAACAAGCTGACGTGTGCTATAATCACTATCTTCTATCTTCCTTCTCTGTCCTCTTTATGCTTTCCATTTGAGAATATTTAGTCATCTGTGAAATATCTATTATTTATCAAAACTTGCCTAGAAGTATTGAATAAGTCAAAAGTGTCAATACATGCCATTTTTGATTTTTACTAAGGCTTATCTTAAGACAAAATAATGAAAAACATTATACGTATTTATAACTTTGAAGTTCTGGTAACATATTTCAGACATGATATTAATGTCACATAACTTCTCTCCATTAAATTTGATGTTACAGAAAGAATAGGAAATTCTTGGTGTGAAAGATCTTTCACTCTGATGTTCAGAGACAATGAAAAAGTGAAAAATTCATTAATGGAGAAGTATCTGGATGGTCTGTGAATAGTGCAAGGATTCCTGAGTGATGTTTATAAGCCTCTGTGTCTGTAACATCACTGCCTTCACACTTAAGCAATGAAAACAAATTTGTAGGGCATCTAACTCTATATTCTGAGGTTAGACACAGAATGAGTGAGTGGCAAATGTTATTTATCTTTACTACTGGATACTTTGCTCATTGTTCATTTAAAGAAACAAATGTGGTATGACTGAATTTAGTCTATTCTACTTGGATTAAGAAATCACAGGAAATTAGTAGAGGATGAGCAAGTAGTTTGCTGTATTTTGAAAAATGAAGTCTGACATTCCTTATTATTGATTAGATATTGCAAAGGAAATAATTTGCATATTTTCAGAAAAACTTTTTTTTTCAAAGTAAAGCTTATCTTAAAAAAATGTACCAAATTAATACAAACGAAATGATGTTTGTTTGGTACCTTGGACTAATGATTTCTTAACTATTGAAGCTTTTGTAAGTTGTTTTTTCTAGGACTAAGTGTCATATGGTGCCCAATATATTCATCAATGTGTGAAAATATCAGTCATGAGGAAATATGAATACTACTTTATTGTGTTGTTTTTAATATTCACAACGACTGTGTTTAGTGATATAGAATATCTCCAACACAACCATTTCTCAAACTATTAAAGATTTTACTAAGCACAAGCTATCAGATATTTAGGTAGAGAGAAAAATCAGAGTTACATGAGACTGATTAGTAAGACATTCATAAATGGCATTTATGTGAGAGAAGGTAAATTTTGACTTGTTCAGAGGATGAAAGAAATGTTTTTGATCTTTGAAAAACTGAGTATCATGTTTCTTTCCATAATATGGTAGTTTCTCGTAAGCTTCTTAAAACACTGTGAAGCTTTTTATGTTGTGCAATTTCAAGAACATTAACCTAGACGACTTAGTCTTTACTTGAGGCTAATTGCCTGCACACAGTGCTTTTGTATTGTCATTTCCAACTTAATTTTGTTGCTTCATAGAAGGTCTTCTCCAACCAGGCCATTCAACTCATGCCTTCCTTAATATATCCTTCATATATTTGCCTTTGAAACTTTAAGCCTGTATTACTGAAATAGTCTTTTTTGGTTCTGGCTAGTAAAATCACAACACTTTACATTTTAGTTTACACACTGCTTAGTTCAAGACACAGCATAATTTCTGTTATGTTGGTAATATCTAGTATATGAATTTATCACTATATTTGCTTGTCTCTGATTTTATATTTTATATTCTATTTTTTAATATGTGTACTATATATTGCTTGTTATAATAGATGCCATAACTATTTTTACACTTCCACCTTTTCCCTCAGCAATAATAGTTAAATATTAATTTAATGATTACAAAGTTTCTTTAAATTGACTTTTAAATGAAAAATTATTGCATTTATTTTGTATATGTACAAGATATCATGCCAATCAGTGTGATGTTGTCCTCACTTTCTTACATTTAGGCAGCTACCGTGGATACATGGCTCAAGCAAATGAATCAGTGGTGTCTGAGTTTGTGCTTTTGGGACTCTCTAATTCTTGGGAACTTCAAATTTTCTTGTTTTTCATCTTCTTTATAGTATATGTGACATCGGTGCTGGGTAACATCATGATTATTATTATCATTTCCTCTGACTCCCATTTGAACACTCCCATGTACTTCCTGCTCAGTAACCTTTCTTTCATTGATATCTGCCAATCGAACTTCGCCACCCCCAAGATGCTGGTGGACTTTTTTGTTGAACGCAAGACCATCTCCTTTGTGGGCTGCATGGCTCAGATATTCTTTGTCCATGCTTTTGTTGGGAGTGAAATGATTCTGCTAGTAGCTATGGCATGTGACAGATTTATAGCAATCTGTAAGCCCCTGCATTATAGCACAATTATGACTCGGAGACTCTGTGTAATTTTTGTGAGTATCGCTTGGGCTGTGGGTGTACTGCATTCTGCAGTTCATTTGATTTTTACCTTGCAACTGCCATTCTGTGGTCCCAATGTGGTAGACAGCTTCTTTTGTGACCTTCCCCTGGTGATAGAGCTGGCTTGCATGGGTGCTTATGAGAATGACATTTTAACTCTAATTAATAGTGGCCTGATAGCCTTGAGCTGTTTTGTGGCTTTAATAATTTCCTATGTCATCATTCTGGCCACTGTCCACCGCAGGTCTGCCAGTGGGTCATCATCAAAGGCACTTTCCACACTAACTGCCCACATTACAGTGGTGATTCTTTTCTTTGGACCTTTCATTTATTTCTACATATGGCCTTTTAGTAGACTTCCTGTGGATAAGTTCCTTTCCGTGTTCTACACAGTTTGTACGCCCCTGTTGAATCCGATTGTCTACTCTTTGAGGAATGAAGATTTTAAATCAGCCATGCGAAAACTGAGAAACCGTCATGTGGCCTCCTGGGAAAGCTAGATTCACCATGAGGGGAGTGAGTTTCAAATGGGCATGAAGATCCTTGACTAGATCACAGGATGATGCCAATTATTTTTGCTAATGACATGTATTATTGAGTCATCGAACTGGAGCTTTTTAAAAAATGTAAAGAATTCTGGTTTAATGAAACATAATTTTACACTTTTTGTCAATGTTTAAATTACAACTTATGTCAATTTTTTAGCAATACTTTGAATATTTTATTAAGGATTTATTGGTTCTGGTCTGTATGCTATTCATGTTACTAAATCTATGATTTTTCAATTGAGCACATTATATTTTTATGTCTTGCAATAAAAAAGTATTAGTTTTTGACAAAGCAAAAAACCCAGTCAAAAAATGGGGAGAACTTAAAAGACATTTGACCAAAGAGAAGATACAGATGGTTAACAGGCATATGAAAGAATGATCCACATCACTAATAATCAGAGAAATGCAAATTAAAACCATTCTGAGATACCATCTTATACCAATTAGAATGGCCCATATAGATAAAAGACAACAACAAACATTGGCATGGATGTGGAGAAAAAGAAACTCTCTTACACTGCTGGTGGGAGCGCAACTGGTCCAGCCACTATGGAAGACTATGTGGGGGACCCTCAAACAATTGAAGGTGGGATTACCATTCGATCCAGCAATCTCACTACTACCCAGAGGACATGAAACCACTAATTCAAAAGGACACCTGTATGCACATGTTTATTGCAGCTCTGTTTACAATTGCCAAGATTTGGAAACAAACCAAATGCCCCAAAAGTGACGATTGGCTGAAAAAAATGTTATGTACACGATGAAACACTACGCATCAATAAAGGAGGACAAACGTATGTCACTCACAGCAACATGAATGGAACTAGAAGGACTCATATTAGCAGAAACAAGCCAAAAAGAAAAAGAGAAATACAGGATCTCACTTATGTGATGGATATAGGGAAAAAAAAACGAATAAGAAAAAATAAAAGCAACCAATGGGACTGAACAATGGAGTGAGAGAGGAGGAGGGGGAAGAAGGCCGGGGAGGTGAAGGACACAAAAGAGTAGGATGGTTAACAGGTGTTAGGGAAGTGGGAAAGCCCTGGGGTACACAATAATGTAATATAAATATAAATACACATATATATGCAACATATAAAAAAATTAAGTTAAAAAAAAAAAACAGCCATCATGGAGATAGTTGACATTATCTGTGGATATCTCTTCTATCCTATTCCCCATTATACATTCCCAGAAATAATAATCAGCACACTGGAAAAAAAAGTATTAGTTTTTGATATTTCACTGAATTCATTCATATTTTTATATATTGACATAGAACATTTTATAGTATGATATCACTTTACTCATATATGTATCTTTCCTTATGTATCAAATATTTTGGTTATTTATAATTTGGTTATTGGCAATCCTATCTAATTCTGTCTTACAATAAAATTTTCTTTCTTTGGATTATATAGAATGCATCCACTCAATTCAATAATTACTTGCTAGATCTGATGTTGTCAACAGCACCTATATTTACTATCTAAATCTGCTTATTTTAAGTATTATAAATTAGATAGAATGAATTCTACTATATTCATAGAAAATTTCAGGTATCTTGGAAATTGTTTGCATATCTGGGATGTACAGAGTATTTCAAGTCAGAGTGAATATTAATTATATAATGTGTCCAAATACAAACATCAAAGTGATAACAGTTCTTTGCAACTTATGAGGAAGTCTGAGGTCTTCTCTTTCATATTTCTTAGAAGTATTAGAGGAAATATAAAGCTCATATAAATATAAAAATAAAGGGTAATAACATTATTACTGTTTCAGTTGGTGGTTAAAATATTTTTATTCTTCTCCCTGTGACTTGCATTGTATAAAAGACATAATGACAGAAAGACTAAATGCATTCTGACAATGCAGAAAAGTTTTGTTTAAGGAGAATAGAAAGCTTGCAATTGTCATCACACTGGATGCAGTATTTTAGTTATACTCTGAGACATAAGTTAGTGACTGTGTGAATGAATATTAACTCTGCTTACTAAGCCCCCATGCATACATGCTGAGCTTTAGATCCGTAGACACAGTTTTTTGGGCCATGATGTTACTTACCTAAGATTTCTTGTCATGTCAGACCCTTGATCAATATTATTTGTGCAGTGTCAAACATAGTAATGACCTTTTAAACTTTATTCCTTTTTGTATGTTTTTATGTAATGCTATGTACATTATGTACATTGTAAATGGACAATAAACATTAATGAAGTCATGATACTGTGGGTAGTATTTTTTCCATTAAACTCTGGCATGTTGGTAAAAAGAAGTGTTAATATTTTTCAAAAATTTCTGCTCTGGTCTTCAGTAGTCTCACCCTTTGGGAGGGGGTGTAAGTTTATTCTGGCTAGGTGGAAGCATAAGATAAGGAGAAACAGCGCAGCAGCAAAAGGGGGAGATATTTATTAATGAGTGACTAATAGATCTGGTTCCTTCTTTGTAGTGCAAAACATACATTCTTTTACTTTATAATTTCTGGTTCACTGCTGTTTCTGTTGAGATTTGAGTCACCAGACATGGCCATAACCTATCTTAGATATGTTAAACATGAAAATCCAAAGGTCATAAATTTTTGAAAAAGTGACAAATCTGACTATATTGTTTCCCATAGAGGTGTTCTTATTTAAAGTCTGTTCAAAAGTCAAAGAAAAACTTGATGAAATAGTATTATTTGTAAGGTCTAATACCTTAAATTTATAAAGAGCTTTTATAAGCCAATAGGCAATTCCCCAACAATCCAGTAGAAAGATTAACAAGGAACAACCAGTTTATTATTAATGTAAGGCAAAAGAATATTGAACACATTAATGAATTCTAAAGCTCACTTGCAGGACAGTTCAAGTATAGTGAGATTTACTCATTCACTTATATGATCAGCAAATTAAAAAAATTTGATAGTATTCTGTGTTGCTCAGAATTGATAAGACAGGTTTACATGATAGGCTAACCATCAAAGTGTTAAGTTTGGAGGATTATTATTAACATCCATTAAAAGTTTAAATCTTAACAATAATACATTCAATAATACAAAAGGTCTTAATGTACAACACATTCACATATTCAAACATATAACACATTTCCAGGAATATTAGTAGTTTTACACAAACTCCTTTTTACTTATATTTTAAGTTTCAGTGGTTTATCAGAAGATCTGTGTCAGGGTAGGAGGTATAGATCCCACCTCTGAGAGCAAATATTGTAATTGTATAATTAGTGTCCAATGATCCTCAAACCTGGCTTTCAGACTATCAATTTTTTTTCCTATTAAATAGCATGAAGAGTTAGACAGCTCATGAGCCAAAATATGGAAATAAGATATTGGATTGGAAAAAAAAATGTATGTGGAAATACCATGCCTATGTAAATAGAAAATTTAAACTACTGAAGTTAGTATATTTACACAATGGAGTACTACGCTACTACTAAAATATTGAAATCTTGTCAGTTGTGATCATATGGACACATATGATCTGGTCACTGTCAGGTTCAGAAGGAAAAATAATTCAGAAAAAAAAAACCACCAGATTATTTCACTCATATGTGGAATATAGAGAAACTAAACAAAGGAACAGACAAAACACCCTAGAAGGAAGCTTTGATAAGTATATAGTTCAGAGCATCTCATCTAGTCTATAAACAAGGAAGAAAAATATAACCTGATGTGTATTAGTATATAAAGAAGGAAGGTAGTAAAAGTCATCTTAGTATAGAAATGTACTTTCAAAGGGTTATGATGAGAGATTAAAAACATGGGGGGTTCTGAACTAAATTCAGGTTGACCTGAACTAGATTGTAAGAGACAATAAAATATTCACTAAATTCCATGCTTCTTCTTTCAGTTGTTATTAGAAACTGGTTACTAATAACCAGTTTCTAGCATCGTTCTCAGCCAGGTAGGCAGTATATCTTATATTCTTGTTAATACGTGAAAACTGAAGCAGTTTAATCCATGGTAGCAAATACTTGAATATGTTCCAATCTTCTATTACCCTGTGTGCTAAATGGATGCAAAGACTATGAGACCCTAAAGGATGTTAAATCAAGACAATAGGAAAATTCTGTGTAGCCTAATCACTACATAGATGACCTGCCACCAGTTAAGAATGCCACTGTGTGTGTACTTACATAAACAAAATATAATTTTATATTAATTACCTGAAATTTCAGATGTCTTATTATAGAAGCCACTAAAACTAGTCACTAAAACTAAAGTGTAGAGTCGGAGAAACAAGTCTGGTGATATAAACCAATTTTACACATTAATACAAGCTTTATTAAGAATCTGGACTTTGTTGAAAGTGCAGTGTAAAGACTGAAGTGTTACAGGTGATTTAATCTGAATTACAGAAAACAGGCTAGAAGTATGAAGCTTAAGATAAAGAGATAGACTGGAATGTATTCAATGAATAGATCTTTTGATATTAAACTACTTCAATATGATGGTAGAATAGGTAGAAATGAATCAATTCAGAGATATTTGAAGATAATGCATACTTGAACAAAAAAGACCTGTTCATTGGCTGCATTTGAAGACAGAAAATAAGACTGGCTCTCATATGTATTACCTCTGTAACTAACAGGTAGATACATACCCCAACAGGAGTTTATTCATGAATCTTTAAAAGCATTCATTATTTACTAAATACCAGGAAGATGATCAGTTAAATATTGGACAAAAAGGATTTAAAATGGAGATATTTGATAGGTAATTGTTTATATAGGAGAAAACTGCTATTTAAAATTTTAACTGCATTTAACAACTTCCTGCAAATGAATAATATAATTCCTGCTGATGAGAATATAAACTGGTCCGTCACTATGGGAAACTGTGTGAAAGACCTTCAAACTACTGAAAATGGAACTACCCCTTGATCCAGCAATTCCACTTCTGGGAATCTGCCCAAAGGATACCAAAACACTAATTCAAAAGGACACCTGTACTCAGATGTTACTGCAGCACTATTTACAATAGTCAAGACATGAAAACAACCCAAATGCCCCTAAATATATGAATAGATGAGAAAGTTGTGGTACATGAATACAATGAATATTATTCATCACTCAAAAAAAGATAAATTTGATGCATTTGTGATAACATGGATGGACCTAGAAGGAATCATGTTAGCAAAAATAAGCCAGAAAGATAAAGTGAAATATTGGATGATCTCACCTATATGCATATCATGGGGAAAACAAACAAACAAAAGGACAAAGCAAATTTGAAACTAAATACTAGCAGAACTGAAGCATAGAGCAAGATGGGGGAGGGATGGGCACAAAAGATTAAGTTGATAGTTCATGACTGGTAAGGTGGTGGGCGAACCTGGGGTAGACAATGATGCAAAATATGTATATGTGTGTGTGTGTGTGCAATCACTTTTAAAAATCAAAGAAAAACTTAGAAAGTCATTTGCCTTGATATATGAACTGATTTAAATTGTCTTGTCTTAAAAGAAGACCAGAAGAGTATGATATCTCTAAATCTTCAAATTTCAAGTGTTTGATTTTAGTTTGGGATTTTCAGCTTAAATTTCACCTATAAAATTACATCAATCTTATAACAAGAAACTTGTGTGATTTTTTTTTAAACTATATGCTTCATAAAAGTCACAATGAAATAAGAGAGAGAAATGAAACAAACCATTGCTAACTGGGAGGTGAAGCTAGTGTCAATAAATGTAAATTTCTGGTATTGCAGGCCACATTTTCCACACGTTTAATAAATATTTCAATTTTCATATAGACATTTCATTGCACTAGAAACATGATCACATAGCCACTCACGTTAGTGAAAAGAAAATTTCACATTGTGTTTGACTCTGTTTTTCATAAACTGGTTATCATTTGTTTATACCATTCAAAATACTATTATGGTGAGCTGCAAAGAAATGATAGATAATTGCATCCTTTAGATTTTGCTACATGTCAAATACCCCCAATACTTTCCATTGTAAAGCAACTGCTTGTATTAACTTATAAAATAGATGGATACTTTCTCTGCTCTGACCTATATGTCTGGGCTCTGCAAAACTACCAGGTGAGTCTGGAACCTAGAAGATCAAGTATACCTCACTCACGTTATCTCTTAACTGTCAGAGTCTCAGGGGAAGTTGGCTGTCAGTCAATCACCAGTTCTCTCCAAAAGCCTTGCCACTGTGGAAGGATGGTCTTGACTGACACCAACTCTTAGGAATTGACAGTTAAATTATCAGGGAGTTGTTTAAGGTGATCGCTAAGCTGCAGTGGCTAAAATTTATTGCAGGCCACTCCCAAGAGAAATGGTATGAATCCTTATGAGTAACAAGACCAAAGGTAGACATGCAGAAAAAATTTTTTTAAAGGAGGGAGAATGGAGGATGGGAGAAGAAGAGAAAGAGAATGACAGAGACTATTAATTAATTGGTTAACATGTGGTCAAATGTAATCCATCCTGCTAACCATAGTACAAGGACATGATATTAAGTGTGGCTTGTTTATCTTGCCTCTGGTTCCCCAACTCAGGAAATCTGGTGTAGGCAGCTGGGACCTGGGGTACAAAGTGACATGTAACTAGGAGAGAGCATGGAACCTATCAAAATCAGTCATAACAAGAATATTTTTCATTACGGATATTGAGAAATGCTATAAAACAGGGCATTCTGTGTGTCTCTGACCCCCAGTTCTTAAAATGCTCACCAGTATGCCTTTTTTCTTCAACAGACTGTCTCACGCTCATTCACATAACACCCTCAGGATTTCAATATTGGCAAGAAAAGGCAAAACCACTTTTGTGGTATTATCCAACTGGGCATAACTCAAAGATAAATGGCCAATTTCAGAGCATGTGTTGAATAATATTCTGTAATAAAAAAGAATCAACTGCTGATTGACACAATAGTGTGATTATCAAAGCATTATTTTCGGTAAAATAAATAGCCAGTATGAGAGGAAACTCATTGTTTGACCCCATTTTATGACATTCTCAAAAAGACAATGCTGTATAGAAATTCTTAATAATAATAAAAAAAACTGCCTTATGGTTACTTATATATTCATTCAGTAAATCGGTAGAACGGAATCACCTGTCACTACCTGTGTTCTGTGCTAATTATGGGGACATATGTGGATCTTGAGAAGTTCTGATCTTAACCATTGGAGCATATAGTCTTGGGGAGAGAAAAGGGATGGTAAAAGAAACAACAACATGTAAATGAATAAATTAAAAATTAAAAATTGTAATGAGTGTTATAAAGGAAGCAACATGAGTGAAAATTAAAGATTAGGAATACATTAAAGACCATGCCGGATGAATTAAAATTACTCTGGATGAATTAATTACTGAATAAAATGATAAAAGGTTGAAAAGTTTTTATAAGAGTAGGGAGAAAATAATAAAGACTGAGAAAGTAAAAGTGGAAATAATGATAAATTAGGAACATTTTAGAGGCAGGCAAAGCAGAACTGAATATTGGAGAGAAGGCTGAAAGGAGCTAACTTTCTGACTGAAACCACTGGGTCACTAGAAAAGCCATTACCTTGGAAGAGGCAGACAAAAGAAGGAATAGATTTGAAAACACAAGAAATCCCAAGACAGTAGGTTCCACCTGAGCAAGAATGGACTCTCTTAGGATTGCAACTGTAACTCCAGTACCTGGCACAGAACCGAGCAAATGGTAGATGATTATAGACTGTACTGAGTCAGTGAATAACTACATAAAAGACCAAGAGGAGCTGCTGTTTAGTGTGAGAGTGGCACATACTAAAAATATCCCCAAAAACAAATGTTGGAGAGGATGCAGAGAAAGAGGATTTCCACTATTTTTAGTGGGAATATAAACTAGTACAGCTATTTTGAAAGTCATCTGGATATACCTAAAAAAATTGAAAATATCATGTGATGCAGCAATCCCACTTAGGGCCTTTATCCCATAAAACCATCAACTCAAAAAATTATGTGCTCCATAGTGCTTACTGAAGCATTATTTCTAGTAGTCTTATTATAGAAAGTGTCCACTGAGAGAAGACACATTCAAAATTGACCATTTATTTTCTGTCACCAGCTCTTTTTTGAACACCCTTTTGGTCCTTCTATCTCTTAGTTCTCTTTCCACAACATCTGAAGCAAGTTGTCTATCTGAGCAGTATATTCACAACAATTCTGGTCAATTTTCAAATATTGAGCAGCAGCAGCTGACAGTCAATCTTTTTTTTTTAAGGCTGTGTTACTAAAGTACTGAGAATCTGTACTTTATCTGTACACTGAATTGTGACTTCAGTATCCCCAGGAAAAGCTGAGTGTGGAGACCATGGAGTTTGTACAAAGTACATTACTTAGATGGATTATTCATGTATTCCATCAATTTATGTTCCCCCTAATGATCAAAGTAAATCTACGTTGGTTCCAAGGATCTCATATGTCAGGGAATAGTGGAGTTCTTTATAGTTTAACCCAAGAGGTAATTAAAGTGGAGATACTGGTTAGTATGTTTACTACTTCTTTAAAATATGCCTATCAACTTAGTATATATCAATCACTCTTAATAGAAAGGGAGTTAAGGAGACAATTGTTTTCACCATTGAAATAGAGTAAAGTTGACAAGAAATATAAATATGAGCACACATATTTAGAAATTTGGCAAATTCAGATCTGCCATTTCCCTTCAAACCATGATACTTATTTTGCTAACGATAATGTTTAAGTTTTAGAAAATTAAAGAGTGAATAAAATATTGACCTTTTTGGGTAGCATACTATGAGCTGTGGAGTTTGAAAACTACTATCATAAATATTTCCACAAAAAGGATGAAGTGAAGGATTAGATATGACAGAATTCTAATTCTAAAAATATATGTCAGATTTATACTTCTTTTGGTATGATTTCCTTCAGGCACTGAGCCTATGGACCAATGCTGAGGGGCATGGTCATTTTAAACAATGGAAAAGAAGGTACAAGGTAGGGGACTGATTATGGAAGAGAGTAGGTGTAGCTGTTGCAAGCTTTTGGATCACTTCATCTCCCCATTGTGCATTGTTTACTTCCTCTGCCTCATTTGCAATGCAGGGAAACCATTTAAAAGTTTTTACTATTTTGTTTTGTTGAAAAAACAACCAAACTGTGTTAATAATTCCCACAGCAAGATGACTTCACAAAGGAAGCTCCTTAATTGGTTATTCCAACCTATACAATTGGCTACCTGAATTTTGGGGGGTGTGACATAGTATTTAATATTTTATGAACTGTTATGATTCATTCTTGGGGAAAAAGGCAATGCATTTCAAAGGCCTCTCTTCTTGGGTTTGTTATTGCTCCCCTGGGATTGTTTTCAAGACTGGTATGTGGATTTAATTATATCAAGCCAAAAAATTAAATATACATTTTATCACTCAAAATGTTAGAGAGTCTATTTAGAGTCTAGACTTAAGTTATAAGAATCAAGGTGACTTCATTTCTTAAATATGAGAACTTAGAGTTTACACGTGAGATTTTAAATTCTGAAACATAATCTCAAACTCCTTGTTTATTTGACGGTGATAATACAGGTGATGGACTGTGCTGCCCTGTAAAGGTGGCCATGTCAGTACATAGCTTTGAATAAAGATGATAGTGAAGTATAGGATGGACCATAAAGTTGTTATTTAATGACTGGGCAGACTTAGGTACAGGGAAATTTCCCTAAGTGAGCAAAAATAGTGGTAAATATGTGCTTTTTGAGCAGGTAGCCCCTGTCACTGACTAGCAGTGTGAACTTATGGCACTGACTTTGCTGTTAGAATGTGGTTTTTTATTTTTACAAAAATGTTAGGACAATCATAGTACTTCCTTTGTGGCATTATTGTAAGGATAAATAAGATAGCAGAATTTAGTAAGTGTTTTACATGAAGTTAACTAAGAAAATACTATTATGACTAGAAGAATGCTTTTCTTCTAGCTTATATAATACAGAATGCTTCAATTTGCTTGTTATTTTTTTTTTTTTTGGTAATTGAGCATCTTTTCTAATTTGTAATCTCCTGCATCACAATTATTATGTATTAATTTGATTAGCAGTCACAAATCAATGCAAGGTAACTAAATCAAGTTCTTCATGTCCAAAAGACTTTATTTATCCAGGTTGATTAGTGATCTATACAGTGATAAGACGTCCAGAAATTATATTTTCATTTCCAGTCTACCGTCTTTCTCCTTTTTGATTGAAACTTCTTAAGCCTCCCATCTCCATCATCATGACAAAAATGTTTAATCTTTTTGACTGTTTATTTTGAATCAATCTGTGAGCAACCTTCAGTTTAATATGAAGAAGAGTCTATAATTTGACCTCTAGTCTTATAAATTTAATTTCTCTTTCTATATGAATGGACTATTTTTAGTTGAATGTCTAAGTTTAGAAAAATCAATTTCAGAGTCCAGGAAGTACTGCACATAAATTATATATGTATATATATATATATTTTTTTTTAAATGGAAAGCTGATTTCACTTTCACTTTATTTTGGGTAGAAATTTATAATTGCTTGCTTTTCAAGTTAGTCACCAAGAAAAGGTTTTCTATTAAAAAAAATGATATCCAAAAGAGGACATTATTTAATTCTGTATTCTAAATCTGAAATCATTTCATAATGAATCATCAATGAATGCCCCCCCTTTTTTCACAGTGATAGCATTGGAAACACAATTCTAGCTCTGGTTTACCCAACTTTCTTTCTTTTTACAGATTAGAACTAAAGAACTCTAAACACTGGAAGTAACTACAGGTGAACGTAGATCAGTAAAGGGTATAATGTGACTTCTTTCTGTATGTGCTTCCTTTTTTGTCCAAATCCACTTTATTGTTTTAATAAATGGTAAGTTTAATAAACTGTAGGTATATTATTATAGTTCATTCTAATTTCATTTTATTTTAACCTTATGTTAAAGTTTTCTAGAGTGTTAGCCTGGCCTTAAATAGATATTGTCCCATTAACATTGTCTTTCCCACCCAGAAATAAAACTTTATTATGCAATTTTTAATTACAGTAGTATGTTAGTACAGGTAATATTTATTTATCAATTTATATTTTATATAGATCTTTCAAATGTGTGTTACAACAAAAAAGAAATTGAAAGTTAAGAGAGCTGTGGGGAACTGCACAAGATAAGAATTCTATCATTTTGGACCTAGTTTAAATTTCGAGGCCTATCGATTGGTGCATAATTTGGAACACACAAACAAACAAGCATTATCACAAAAGGGTAAGTACTGAAGTCAGAAATTAAACTTAGATACTTTGATATCATAGACTGCTATTTGCATTACTGCATCTTGTTCACAGTTTTACTCTGCTTTTCTGTGAATCCTGGCTAATCACACAATTGTAGATATGAAGATGCTTATCTCTAAATGTATAAAAAATACTTTTAGATTGGTATTTGGATATTCTGCCTGGACTTGTGAAACTGAACTGAGGCAATTTAATAAAACCAATTATAGGCAAAGATAAAATTTTGAGATGAGAAACTTTGGTTTAAGATATTTATCACTTTGTGAATTCTTGCTGGCCTATAAACACATAGATAAAGCATAGAAAGGTGTTTTAAAAGGCAAAAGACTAAGAAGGTAATACTAAATTTGTAGCTAGAACTTCCATATTTTTAAGCAGTCTCAATATTTGAAAGTTCTACCTTCATCAAATAATATATTTCCTCTAGCTGCCATTGAGTATGACTATAGACACAGAGGGAGTTCTTCCTTGCTTCTGAAGTCTGATTAGGAGATTCATTTGAGAGTATATACTTCCAAGAAATCTGAGTTTTAATTTTGTTTTTGAATGACCAGATTCACATCATGCATTTATATTAATATATAAAATTGCTTTTAAAATCTGTATGTACATAAATACATTTACATAATGCATACATTTACGTATATATATAAACATGGAAATAGAGAGTTTGGAAAGCAATTTTTATATCTATTTTATTGTAGAAATACACTAGTTTTTAATGCGTGTCACTTTTTAAGACTGAATTATAGTTCTCTAAAATGGTCAAAGTATTTAATTATGAGAAAAAATGTTGATCACAAAAGCCAGTTATACATGTGTTCATAAATTCTGTAAAATTAAAAACTGTTTCATTCATCTCTTTTCCAATAAATCTGCCCCAATTCTACTGATATTTCTCAAGATAGTGATTATTTCACATAAATATGTTGATGTATGTACTTGCTATTTCCTTTGTGTCAAGCTTTAACCCTTATTTTCCTCAGATTCTGTAAGATGCAACCTACTTTGTGAGGTTTTCTGTGCCCACATGATTATTCCACACTCCTTTGTTTTGCTCTATTCTCTATATATGACAGCATTAATTTAAAAATTGGCATTTTATTTAGTCATATTTAATTACCTCTACCAACCCTTGTACCCCCTCTAAGACTTAACTACATGAGGGTGTAACACAACATTTTTTCCTCTTTTTTTTTTTTTTTGAGACCGGGTCTTGTTATGTCACCTGGGGTAGTCTCGAACCTGCAAACTTAAGCAATTCCTGTCCTCTTATCTCCCACTGCTTGGATTATAGGTGTGTGCCACTATGACCAGCTCCTTTTTTTCTTCTCCCCCTCCCCCCTTATTATTCTACCTCTGGAGTCCATTAGATTACATAGTACAGAGCAAGTAATTTATGTAATTTATGAATGAATTAGCTTCATCAAATATGCTATTCAGTAAGCTTTGGAGACACAATTTCATTATGGTGGCATTAGCCTCAAGAGAGAAGAAATAGATTATAAAGTCATAAACAAAACAAATTTATTTAGAAAAACATATGATAATTAAAATTACATCTTTGAAAAGTAGATAGCTGCTCAGAATAAATAGTATTAAATTCAAGTACTATAAAAGGGAAGTCAAATTAAAAAAGGTAAATGGAGCAATTGTGATACTAAAAAAAAGCTTACTTGTTTAAAAAGAATGTATTTCTGATGTTCTGGAAAGATACTTCCTTCACTGTTAAATCATATAACACATTTCTATAATGCTTGATTAAGTACAGAAAAGTGAACATAACCCATTGGTGATACTACTTTGAATATTAGGAATTAATTTTTTGCTGATTTTATTACTGCAGGTAAATTAAATTCATGCCCACATCTCCCTCCTTTCTCTGATGTGATCTCATTGGGCTGGTGTTAAACTTGGCCTAAAAAGGCACCAGACTCTTTTGCTCATTCCCTGCTATTTGTAAACTTAATGTGTAAGTATGGTATATGTGAGCTTTAAAGTATTGTTGAAATCTTGTACATTTTTTATAAAAACATGTTGGAATACAATGGCAAATACTCAGCTTCTTCATTCCTTTTATGTTGGTTTATCTGTTAAA
This sequence comes from Uropsilus gracilis, assembly GCA_004024945.1. NCBI lineage: Eukaryota > Metazoa > Chordata > Mammalia > Eulipotyphla > Talpidae > Uropsilus > Uropsilus gracilis. The sequence continues at coordinate 64,755 of PVHY01003818.1, forward strand.
CAGACATGCAAGACACTCTTCTATCTATCTATCTATCTATCTATCTATCTATCTATCTATCTATCTATCTATCTATCTATCTATCTATCTATCTATCTATCTATCTATCTATCTATCTATCTATCTATCTATCTATCTATCTATCTATCTATCTATCTATCTATCTATCTATCTATCTATCTATCTATCATCTATCATCAATCTTCTATCCATTAGTCATATATTGTCTTAATCCATAAATACAAAAGTAAAAAATATATATAAATACATGAATTATCGAATTATCATCGGGAAAATAAAAATTTCTAACAGTAGCTGTGAATAATCAGTAATAATTTAATGTACTCATTGTATTATTTTTATAATTATTAGAATGGTAGCATCTGTAATTTGAAAAATAGTGAAGAAATATCTTTTCTTCATATGTGCATTTTAATTATTTATCTTTCCTTTAGATAACTTCAGCAGTCCAGATTCAATTAATGGATGGAGCAATAAGTCAGTGGTTACTGAGTTCATTTTGCTGGGCCTATCTAGTTCTCGGGAACTCCAACTCTTCCTTTTTGTCCTTTTTTCCATTTTTTATGGAGCTGCAGTTCTGGGAAATGTCTTTATCATCCTTACAGTAATAACAGACTCTCGTTTGCAGACCCCAATGTACTTTCTTCTCAGCAATCTCTCTTTCATTGATGTGTGTCAGGCAACATTTGCTACTCCCAAGATGATTGCCGACTTCCTCAACGAACACAAGACCATCACCTTTGAGGGATGCATGTCACAAATCTTTTTCTTGCATGTTTTTGGAGGTAGTGAGATGGTACTTTTAGTTGCTATGGCCTATGATAGATACATTGCTATATGCAAGCCTCTCCACTACATGAATATCATGAGCCGAAAGGTGTGTGCTGTCCTTGTGGGGGTCTCCTGGGCCATTGGCATTCTGCACTCAGCCAGCCACTTGATATTCACAGTCAATCTTCCTTTCTGTGGACCCAACAAGGTAGACAATTTCTTCTGTGACCTTCCTCTCGTGATCAAGCTTGCCTGCTTAGACACATATGTTTTAGAAATCCTGGTACTCACCAACAGTGGCCTGCTCTCACTTATCTGCTTCCTCCTTTTGCTCATTTCATACACTGTCATCCTTGCAACTGTCCATCGCCAAGCCTCTGGTGGAATGTCTAAGGCATTTTCTACCCTCTCTGCCCATATCACCGTTGTGGTTCTGTTCTTTGGCCCCTTAATCTTCATCTATATTTGGCCCTTTGAAAGCTTCCCAATTGATAAGTTCATCTCTGTATTTTTTACTGTCTTCACTCCTTTTCTCAACCCCATGATTTACACACTGAGGAATAAAGATGTAAAGGAAGCTGTAAGGAAATTAAGGAACCGACATGTGGGCTCTAAGCAGGCCTTTTAGAAAACTGTGAGGAGAAACACAAACCCCTATTTATTTTTCTTTGTGACGCATATGTGTGACTGTTATTTCTGTGTTTCCATCACAGTTAAATCTTTCACGAATGGAGAATGTGAATCTGGTGACATGAAGCTGGCAAATGCAGTGCAGAATCCCTAATTATGTACCAATTCTTGTATTCTGTAGCTTACCTCATCTTCTCTGACACAGCAATGACATATATTGAATAAGTAGTAGTTTTTATTTTTCTTTGTGAAAGCATCGTTAAAAGGAATCCTTTGTAACATTTTACGATAATTTCCATGGTAATTTAGAGACATATTTATCGAGTGGGGTATGACAGAGGACAATTTACCATTCTGTGAGTTATAGAATTGTCTTTGAAATGAAAGGTTGAAGAAGACTCCTTTGCTTTTATCAATGATAGCTCATAATTATTTCAACTAATAATTATTTGGACCCTATAAATAGTTGCGAATATCCCACATTCACAAACACATTACTAGTACCTTTTTTATCTGTTTTATTACATTTTAATTTACGCCATGTTTTAATTACCTAACATACTGTAGTATCAATGATAAGACTGACTTTTACTGCTGTGGTTTCGAAACAAATAGCATATCAATAAATTTCATTAAGTCTGTACAGTTCACATTACAATAGTACTCATATATTCTGGTACCAATATTATGGTACTTTTAGAAATTCCTTATATAACTGGATAATAAATTGACTATCAGTTGACATAATCACAGGGCATCAGAATTGTCAGGGATTTTGTTTAGTTAATTTTATTTAAGTGTACAAATTTCAAAAGCACAGAAAATGGATGTGTTGGTAATTACGAAATAGACTTCACATATTTTTTCTCAAAGTGAAACTCCAGGAAAAGTCCACCTAAAGTGGAGAAAAATAGTAGAAAGAAGTGAACATGATTAATTCAGTAAATTATCAGTCACCACCTGTCACTGTCATCATTGCATCCCTGAAGTCATGTTAGGAAGGGTTTTATTCTGTTCTGTTAATTCTAACTTGCCTTAACTGGATGGAAGATGTAGTTTTCTTTTGCTTTCATAATCTAGAATTCACTGTAAGTTCCTACAACAATTATTGTCCTATTTTTTTTTTTTACTATATTTGTCACTGTACCAAATGGCTGACATGTATGCACATGCAGTATGTGCCATAAAGGGGATATGATAACCAAAGCATTGATTTCCAAGTAAGTTTTTGTTGTTTCATACAAGTGAGGTATTTGAAGTGATGACATAGAAGGTTAGAGAAAAGTTGACTGTCTGAATCTAAGTCTCATAAATTTTCAAAGGACAGCAATTTTATCCTGTTTTTACATTATATATCCATGTATGTATGAAGCACTTCTTTAGATGTTACTTTAATAAACTGACATTGATTAAGAACAGGCAGTTTGGCTTTTATTAAAATGGGCAATGAGGCAAAACTTATGATGTTCAATAAAAGCTTTTACACCAATCAACATAGCAACAAAAAAGTTAGCTAACAGTTCAGTAATAAAGTCAAGTGAAGTACAGGATAACGTTAATTATAAAATATGTATGCTGAGTTAATAATCTTACTCTGGTAATGTTCCATTTTGTTTATGTCAAACCAACCTAATGTATTTCAGTAATTTTTAAAACATAGTTTATGACAGATACTGTGAGCAAATAAGAGAGATTAAGAAAACTCTTTAGCCTCATGGAAATAACTAATTATTAAGTAAGCAGAGAGTTCCAGAGATTTTTTATAAAGATTTACACTGTATGAAGATGACAGAATGGTGTGACCAGGAGAAGATATGTAGTAGACAAACCACCAGAAAATCTCATAATATATATTATCACAATGAATTTTCCCAGCACAAGTTTTGTCTCACTACTTACAGACCAATAGACCCAGAAATCCCAACCTATTATCAGTTACAAGAAACTTAGAGAAACTTGTCAATTATTTACAAAATCTAATTGACAAATCTAATCACAGAATTTGATTGGAATAGAAGTTATTAATAAGTAGTTTTGGTGAATCTATGTTGAAATGTAGTTTCAGTTACTTGATTGCCATGGTCAAGGTCATCACACTGACATTCTGATAGAAGTAGCATCACCTAAACAGCATGGATATTATTTTGTCTCAGTAACAGCTTATATATCTGCTCTTATTTATCTGTTAGTTCTATTTCTAGAATCTTTTATCCTGAGTAAATTATCTTTTAATTATGAGTCCCAAAATTCAACTGTGTGTATTTGATGTCCTCTAGAAAATATAGTCCCTATATAGAATGGTTTATAGCAAGTCACACAAAAAAAGAAGTAAATTTGTGTTTCTTTCCATGTGAGAATGCCATTTGTAAGCAGACTGATATTCTTTATCTTTTCTAGTGGAACTTTAATCTTACTTAATGAAACCAGATTATTGATTAAAAAATTTAACAGATATTATAAGAAAAATTTTAGGCCAATCTAACTAAAAAACAAGAATACAATGTTCCATTTAAGATACCCAACAATGTTGTTCAAGGAATATATAAAAACAGGAATATAATGATCTAGCTAAGATTCAAGTTTGGTTTAACATTTGAAAATCATTCTACATTATTCACTAAATTAGCAGAATAAAAGAAATACATGCTTATATCAATAAATGAAAAAATATTTAATAATAGTTAAAATTCATTACTGGGAAAGTTTTTTTTTTTTATAAATCAGGAATAGAAAAATTGTGTAGGACTGAACATTTTAGTATTAGGCAGAAAGAACAAAATGGTACCTACAATGAATACTGTTAATTACTCTGCTAATCTGAAATGCTAGCCCAGAATGAAACCAAAGTTAACAAATGCAAACATGGACTAAGAGAGCTGGCGTTCACAATACATTGAACCCAGATGTCAACTAGGTGAGTGATTAGTTAATTTTCTTGATTATCAGAATCACCATGAGATGTTTTTAAAACATGACATAGCTTGTACGTAATAGAAACCCTGACTCAGATTGGTGGAAGTGTTAAATATATTATTTAAAATGAGAAGTAGTTGAAGTAGGTTTGATCTAGAGATATCATGCTTAGTAATTTTCTCAATGCCAACATTGTTAAATCAGCTTCCTTCATCTTTACTTTCTATTAACCTCTTTTTATTTTATTCTGCGGTTGAACCCTATGCTGATTCAGAGGTTTCAGTTATAATTGAAGCAGTTATAAAAGTTAAATTCAGCCAGAGTGGAAAACCTGATAGTTCATTGAGTATTGCAAAAAGAACTCAAGATGGTATTGCAGAAGATTAATTAAAATGTGAGATAAATCAAAATGTACTCTGATATTAACCAACAGATTAAAAGATAGTCTTAAAAAATTGTTTTAAAGAAAATTGTTTATCAGAAAAACTCAAGAATATTTTTATAATGCAAGTAATAGCCAGTAGCTATTCAAATAAATTTAAATAAATTAAAAATATTTCAAATAAAAGTTACCAAGATATAAAGAAACAAAGAAATTCAACCCATAGTGAGAAGAAAAATAAAATAATATAAACAGTTTAAAAAATGAAAAGGATATAGAACAATTGAAATTACATTCAAGCAATGTTACAAATTTCATCTAAGAATATATACAAATGAATGAGACATACACAAGACATAAAAGTGAAACATATCAAACTTCTAGAGCTGAAAAATAATATGTCTGAGATCAAAATATATTAGATGGAATTATTAGCAGATTACATACAGAGAAAAAAAATAGGCTAGTGAACGTGAACATATGACCATAGAAGTTATTCAGTATGAAATAACATGAAAGATGTAAACATACACATAACTACTAGAGACTGTGGAGCAATTTCAAATTATATGGATCAAATGAGGTCATGCTTTAAATTATCCAAAATGTGTTGAACACTATAAACTTATAGATCTAAGAACATTAAAAAAAATGAAATGAAAAAACCCAAAGAGAACTCATAAGAATTATGAAAATAACTATATCATATTACATCACAATACATTTTTTGAAAAATAATGGTAAAGAAGAAATATTAAGCATATGTAAAAAAAAGACAATGTTTAAAGCAAATTTAAGGATGACAATTGATTTCCTACTGAAAACATTATCACTGTCAGAAAGAAAACTTCAAAAGTAACTCCAAAACAAAAGCAAAATAAAATATTCTATAAAACTACAAAAGCTGAAAGACATTAGGGTAGACTCACTTTATAAGAAATGTTAAAATATGATCATTAAGAAAGAGAAAAATAATTCCAAGGCAGAAATCTGAATATATATCATTTAGTGAGTTTTTTTTTAAATGTATTTACTCCCATATTTTCATACCTGAACCTTCCATTGTTTAATTATATATGGAAAGTCCTGGAAATGAAAATATGGGAGTAAATGCATTTTTTAAAAAAACTCACTGAATGTTAATTGAATCTTTATAGTAAAACCAATAGTGATATGTGGAATTTAAAGATATGAAGATGCGAAACATGGTACAATGCACCAATATTTGAAAAGGAGAGTGTATTATTTTAAGGTTGTTACATGATGTGAAAAGGTATATCAATTGAAGTTAGTTGTGTTGAATTAAAAAAAGAATATATATATTTGTGACTAGGTCTCACCATTTTTGCCTGTGGAGCCGCAGGCTCACGTTGTCCATGGTACCACGGACCCCAGCGTTAGCTTCCCAGGTTGCTAGGATTATAGACGCGTGCCACCATACACAGCTATTTTTTGGGGGGGACTAGGTCTCTCTGTGTTGCTCTGGGTAGGACTCAAACAACGATCCCCAGACTCAGCTGTGACTCCATAAGCTGTCGCTTACAAGCACGCACCACCATGCTTGGCTCTAAAAATGTATATTATAAACTTATCCAACAACAACAATATGAATCAGCTTCCTATGTGAAAAAAAATGAGCTAAAAGAGGAAAAGCGTAAAAAATAATCCCATATAGAATTGCTCAAAAAGAATAAATACCTAGTAGTAAATTTAGCAAAGCAGGTGAAGGACCTCCTATACAATGAAAACTATAAGATATTGCTAAAAGAAATAGAAGACACAATGGAAGAGAAAGGTATTCTGTATTCATGGATAAGGAAGCATTAACATTGTCAAAATGGCCACTAACTCGAAACAATGTATAGACTCAGTGCAATGCAAAAACAATGCATGGAGTTAGTCCTAAGTAAAACCAAGTGTAACAGAGAAAAATGTGTATATATCTTTGTGACTAGGCAAAAAGCATGTGGAATTTTTATCTTTCAGACCAAATTCTATCTTTCAGAATCCCATTGTCTAGGTTAGTTCTATAAGTGCTACCACTGCTTCAAATGCCTGATCAGCAGAAGGTACTGATGCTAACTAAGTTGATATGATGCTCTGTCCTGAGGGAACACATACATGCATGAACAAATCATTGTCATCAAAGCCTTCTGTTCAGGGGGCAATGATTTGTCATTATAATTGGCTTCTGTTCTGGATAATGATTTTGCTTCTCTGCTTAGGACAATACCCTGTGTATTCTGAGTGGTTTATGGATATAATAAGGAAATAATCAATTAAAAATTGTTTCAGAGAAGAAGGTATAATATTGGGTTTACACTGAAGAGCTGGAAAGAATCATAGAACTTATTTATTTGGAAATCTCACAATGGAATGGCCTATTAGAGGCTCTGCTAAGAAGATGGAGAACTCTAAGATGTAACATGCCTATCAAACCAACAACTAAGTGGTCATTCTGTGTAACCAATAACTAAACTATTCAGCCATCAGGATGGAATAGAACCCAGCTACATAATTCCCATTGACATACTTCTAAGTTTGTGTTCTCTGCCCCAGCATAGTACAGTGTTCTCTGTACTATGATCTTACATTTACTCTGCTAGTGGTAAATAGAACTGTTTGATTCAATGTCTTGATGTAATTTTCTGAATATTTTTAAGTAGGAAGACTTTCATCTATTGATTTAGTCTTGCTCAGCTTTTATGAAACTTTAATTACATAGTATTAGCTTCTTTCATTGTATTGATGTCTCAAAATCATGGTTTGCTTTTTTTTTGCAAGCCATTAAATTAAATTTTATTTAATTTCTTATGAATTTAATAGGAAATAAAAATATTTAAAAATTCCCTTTCCTCTTATCGGCAATTCTTTTAACAAGAAGAAAAGGGTTTTTAAAATTTTTGCATTTTATGTTTTTCTTATTGAATTAAGAATATTGTTTTTTACCCTGCTTTCAATATATGAAATGTATGTTTCTAATAGACTTTTGTAGACAATAAATAAAACTTTTTTGTTTTACTCCGCCCAAATTGTCTTGAAGACTTTGAAAATCTTTAAGGTAAATAACGTGTCATATCAAATCTTTAAGGTAAAGTATTTAGATTTTTTTCTTGAGCATTCATATATTTTTGAAATTATGCATATAATTTTAGTATTCTTCAATTTTGTCCTTTTCATATTCTAAATCTTATATATATCTACATCTAAAATAAAATTTATTAACTAAAATTGAAACTGGTACCCTACAGCTGAAACCCAACAAAATCCAGCTCTTCATTCTTTCAACTGATGGCACAACTTTAACTAGTTCTAACTACTTCTTGCTTTTCAGTCTGAACAATCAACAATGATGACTTATTCACCCTTTCAGTAAAAGTCAACAATAATTTAATTTTTTTCCCAAACAGTTCTCTGGATAAATAAATTCTAGTTCTCTGGATAAACAGATAAGTCCTGGATAAATAAATAAAGCTGGGCCCAGACCTTGTCTGTGAAGCACATGTACATCTGAAGAATCTGACCACTAGCCCTGGGACAAGACCCATCACCACCAATGATGATTGATTAATTAAGCATCTATTTGTCCTCTTACCTACTTTACCCAATGACTTCCTGCAAATCTGCATTTCTTTACCCAAAGCCATTCCCCATCCAGTAAAATTTTACTCTTGTTCTTAGTAGTCTCACTTTTGAAAATGTTATTCTGCCAGCCATTGGGGAGACAGATTTGTATCTGCTCATTCCTGTGTCTTGTGTAACCAGTTTTGCATTAAAGTCACTTCTTTCCTCAAATTCTGGTCACATAATTTTGGCATTTATGTAAATTGGGTAAGTAGACCCTTGATTGATTGGTAACATAATTATTGCACATATTTTATCATCAATATGAAATATTTTTCATTTACTCTCAAATTTATAGGTAGTTTTTTTCTCCAGTATCTCTCATTTAATCACTGTTGTTCTTATATGCCACTGTGCATGTCTGCTCAAGTACATTTACATTTTAGTAGGAGATACACTCAATTATTCATACTTCAGAGAAATACACATGGTGATAATCTAGTTCTGTTTTCTAAGGTCAGTTACAGATCTGGTAAGTGGTCAGTGTTACTTCTCTTTATTAATGTAGGAACCTTTCATAACTCTTAGGAATAATTAAGGTACAATGTTGACCTAAGTCTAATCTGCTTAGCTTAAGAAATCATTGAAAATTAGTATTGAGAGGCTGTTCAAGTTGTTTCTTAAATTTTGAAGAATAAAGATTGATAAAGTTTATCATTTATTTGTGTGATAATCTTATTTTCAATTTCCTTCTTTAAAAAGGAATAGGTGACTATTTGATGTAATCTACATCACAACTTTTGGTGATCTATAAAATTTATATTAAGATAGTTGAAATACTTGAGAGAAGAAATACCAGCTCTCTCATGAAGAATAATGGAGATCACTTTCATTATTTGAACAACCATCATACAAAAGTGAGAAGAGATTTAGTTTTTTAAACTACAGGTGATAAAGCCAGTTGAACAATCTAGCAATCAATTAAACTGTCCTGTGAGGAAGTGCATTTCTTGTAATTGGAGGAAACTACCCTGAGCTTTGATCTTTTGTAAGATTTTGTGATTAGCTTACTGATAGAAAGTTAGGGCTCAAATATATATTTACTAGAAATCAGTGACAATAAAATAATTTTTCTTTCATATAAACAGATTGGCAATTTTTTTCTTTTCTTTCCATTCTGGGAAAAATATCTTGTAAAATATAATTATTCCCAATGTATGGCAACTTCAGCTCTCCAAAGGGAGATTTGTTGTTTCCCCAATTAAGTTGGTTGGCAAGAATTAGGATGGAAGTCTTTATATTGACTAGCCTTAGAACTGTGCAATTGTATCATGAGAACAAGAGGAGTAGGGTCCTCACCACCTCAGGACAAGACCTGAATGTTTGCCTTTGCAAAGCCTCATGCAGGTATCAAGTTAAAATGCATCACATCAAAAATAAATTTTAAACATTTTCAATATGAAGACTCACAGTGGAAAGTGTGAAGCTTAGAAACAGCTGTGGGCCAAGAAATTTGGAGAAAGTAAATAAGGACTGAGAGAGATTAATGAAAGGGTAAGTGTTATACATGCAGAACATACTGTTTGAGCTTGGCAAATATGGTAAACTGTCTTCTAAGCTCAAATCAGCAAGAAAACAAGGGGGAAGTTATCATCTCAGGCACTTTGGAAACTCCATGTTGAATAGGTAAATGACTGTTCTCCACTTCTCTGTTTATATGACTCTGAGTGCATTGACACAGGGTGACCCTGAGAATAGTAGTGTCAGTATTTGTTAAACAATGGGAAATATGATAGCCAATATGTCTTCCTTTGTCCAATCTATATTTTCTACTTGAAAATATTTAGCCATTTGTTAAATGAGTATTTGTTGACTATCATGGAGTAACTGTGTAAGTAGTAATCATGAAGTTATCCTTTATTGTATCTTTGTAGCTAAACTTATGGTTAATCCATTATTATAAAATGAAATAATGAAACACATTATATCTATGGACATATTTTGGGGATGGATATTAATGTAATATAACTTCTGTGCATCTAATTTGACCTTACAGCAGAACAGGGAAATTCTCTTAGGGTATATTTTTGTCGTTTGGAAGCACTTCTAATCTAAAGTGCACAGGCAATGGAAAAGGGAAAGATCCATTAGTGAAGAAGCTTCTGTTTGGTTTGTGCATTGTTTAAGGAACTCTGAATGACATTTACAAATTCTTAAGTTTCAGTAATACTACTGCTTTTGCACTAAGGACTTTATGATGAAATACCTTTGGAGATAATCTAGTTCTATCTTCTAAGGTTAGAAACGGTTGGAAAAAGTTATTTATCTTTATTAATGAGACACAACCTGAATTACTAAAATAAAATGAGGTATAACATTGAACTAGGCCTGTTTTACTTGGATTAAGAAATCATAGGAAATTAGTGTGGAGAGGATTTTCAAGTTACTTTTTATATTTTGAAAAAAATGAAATTTAATAAATATTACTAGATATTGGAAAAATGGAATTAGTAGGATATTCATATATTGTCAGAAACTTTTTTTCAAACAAATAGGTTCTTTAAAACTGTATACTATAACTTTAGCTAACAGGGTAAACATTATGCTCTTTCTCCTTCCTTTTCCCCTTCCCTTACTCTTCTTCTCTGCCTTCTCTCTTTAGTATTAGTGTGTAAATTCCATATTTGTCAGACACTACAGAAAAGACTTAATGTTACAAAAAGCCCAAGGTATCAAATTATATCTTTAAAAATTAATAACCGACTCTCTAGAGTCTTTTTTAATCTTAGTAATGGGAATCTCTTTCTTTCTGATGCTTTTGCCTCCTCTTCACTGCCTCTGTAAATATAAAATCAGACTTACAGCATTGACAAAAATCATCTACATGGAGGTTACAAAACAGGAAGGTTGTATTAAAATCAATTCATGCTTCATTGACTTGTTTATATTCTTGAATAGCTTTGTATACTCTTGCTTCTCTTCAGATTATAGAAATCTTTCACCTTTATCAGTCTTGAATAACTTCAGTTTCTCCATTTTACTCAAAACTAGATATTAAAACTCAAATGTAAAGATAGAAACCCTTGAAAGGGTAAGATTTAGTACTTCAAAAGCCAGGTTAAATTATAAAAGAAAAGTTTATAAACAGGTTAAATATTTTTAATTGCCCAATTTACGGTTTTAATGTTTTAAATACTTATCATATATTTATATATTATAAGTTATATATTAAAAACTAAAAACATTAACAAATATTAAAGACTTGTGGAATTTAATTCAGTATAAAGAATTAATATCTAAAATGTTTTATTTGGTACATAGCGCTAATGTTTCCTGAAACACATAAGTGATGAAAGCACCAATTTATATTTGTGTATCTCTGATTTTGTATCTTATTTTTAATATACATCTTCCTCATTGTTACAGTTTCTGTAGTTAATTCTTTTCCCCCCACACTTTTGCCACTTTTGTCAGCATCGGGTTTGTTAAATATATCTATTAATTCTTACATAGTTTCATTGAATTAAATTGATTTAATTGAACACTTATTATATTATATTTATATTGTAGATACACTGAATATTGTGTCAATCATTGTAATCTTGTCCTGGCTTTCTTATATTTAGGTGACTGCAGGTGGATACATGGCTCACACAAACGAATCAGTGGTGTCTGAGTTTGTGCTCCTGGGACTCTCTAATTCTTGGGAACTACAGATTTTCTTGTTTTCCATCTTCTTTATAGTGTATGTGACATCAGTGCTGGGTAACATCATGATTATTATTATCATTTCCTCTGATTCCCATTTGAACACTCCCATGTACTTCCTGCTCAGTAACCTTTCTTTCATTGATATCTGCCAATCGAACTTTGCCACTCCCAAGATGCTGGTGGACTTTTTTGTTGAACGCAAGACCATCTCCTTTGCGGGCTGCATGGCTCAGATATTTCTTCTTCACGCTTTTGTTGGGAGTGAGATGATTTTGCTAGTAGCCATGGCATGTGACAGATTTATAGCGATCTGTAAGCCCCTGCATTATAGCACAATTATGACTCGGAGACTTTGTATAATTTTTGTGATTATTTCCTGGGCTGTGGGTATACTGCATTCTGTAAGTCACTTAGCTTTTACAGTAGATTTGCCATTCTGTGGTCCCAATGAGGTAGACAGCTTCTTTTGTGACCTTCCCCTGGTTATAGAGTTGTCTTGCATGGATACTTATGAGATGGACATTTTAACCCTCACTAATAGTGGCCTGATATCACTGAGCTGTTTTCTGGCATTGATTATTTCCTATGCCATCATTCTGATCACTGTTCGGCGCCGGTCTTCCAGTGGGTCATCCAAAGCTCTTTCTACACTAACTGCCCACATCACAGTGGTGATTCTTTTCTTTGGGCCATGCATTTATTTCTACATATGGCCTTTTAGCAGGCTTTCTGTAGATAAGTTCCTTTCTGTGTTCTACACTGTGTGTACACCCCTCTTGAACCCCATCATCTACTCTTTGAGGAACGAAGATTTTAAATCAGCCATGAGAAAGTTGAGAAACCGTCATGTAGATTCCTGGAAAAACTAGGGCTATTACTACATGGGAGCATAAATATAATGGGTATGAGGAACCTCCACTTGATCACAACATCATGCCAATTATTTTTGAAAATGACATGTATTATTGAGTTGTCATATTGGATTTTTTAAAATGCAAAGATTTACATAAGTCAATTCTGCTTTAATATTTAAATATAATTTTAACTACTTTTTTTCAATGTTTATAATCTAAAGTAAGATTTCTCCTGAAAGTGTTTTATAAAGAAATCAGATATTTAATCTATACAAAGTGTTATTCATATTACTAAACTTGTGATTTTCTCCATTGGAACTCAAGATATTTTTATATCTTGGAATCAGGAGTAAGCTGAGGTTTTGATATCTTCACTTATTCATAACATTTTTAGATATTGACATACATTGGAAATGTATTTTGCAGCATGAATTTACTTCATTAATGTACAACTGTCTGTTTTTCCTTGCATATTGAAGATTTTATTTATTAATAATTTATTCGCAATTTTTATCTGCTATTATGTTCCAATAAATTTTTTATTTCTTTTATGCATATTTGATATGCATCTATTCATTACAATAGTTATTCTGCAGATTTGCTAGTTATTCTATCGATGTTGCCAGCAGCATATGCACTTATTGTTCAAGTCTAATTTTTTAAGTATTATATATTAGATGCAATTAATCTCGCATTAATGGCAAAAAACTGCAAGAATCTTTGAAACTGTTTTTAAATCTGCAAACATTTTAATTCTGAGAAAATGTTAATTATTTATGTACCTAAATCTATACATGCAAAAAGTAACAAAGATTGTATGCAATGGAGGATGAAATCTGAAATCTACTCTTTCATATTTCTTAGAAAACATGAGGGAATATAAAGTTATTGTACATTTAGTAATAAAGATGAAAAACATTAGTTGTTATCAAAGGGAGAGAGGGAGGGGAAAATATAAGGGAGGACTATGGGTGCTTTGGTGATAGGGTGTGGTATGGTACAACACCTATAGGGGGAGGTTCTGTACCACTAAAATACAAACAACATTGTAAACAAATATTACCTCAATAAAAGTCAATCAACTCATTACTTTACTAAATATAATAAGTAAATTAAATTGGAATAAAGATACTCAGATATTCAAAAGGAGGCAGAAAAAGAGGATAAAAGAAACCAAAAAAATGGATGAAAAAAAGTACCAGAATATGAACTCAGTTGGAACCATATCAATCATTGCATCAAATATAAATGGTCTGTAGATACTTATTAATGTTGAGAAATTTTCAGCTTGGATAAAAATCATGAAATTAAAGTGGTATAATTAAACAAATAATGGGGTGGGGACAATTTTTGTATACTGTTGCTGGGCATGTTAATTGATGAAGTGACTTTGGAAAACAGTACAGAATTTCCTAAAAAAAATTTAAAACAGAAAAACATACTCATATGCAGCAATTGTCCACTTTGGGTATACAGCTAAAGGAAATTGAGTCATTATCTTGAAAAGATATCTGCAGCATAATTCCCAATAGCCTAAACACGGGCATCTTTGTCCATTAAAGGATGAATGAATAAAAAAGTATTGTACATGTATACAATGGAATAACACTCAGCTTTAAGTGAAAGAAACCCTGCCATTTGCTACAACATGGATGAAACTGAAAGACATTAGCTTATTAAATAAGCCCCATAAGGACAAATATTGCAAGATACCACCTATACAAGGAATAATATAGCAAAATCAAAGAAGAAGAGTATAATGGTGATTGCCAGGTGCAGTGGTATTAGTCCCATCACAGATTATAAAGTTTCATTTATGAGGTTAATGAATTCTGAAGTTATAAAGTAGATCATGATGATTATTATTAAATAAACTCCTGAAATTTAAAATTTGCTTAGAAAGTAAATGTTTAATAATGTTTCCTCCACAAAAAAATCAGTAACATTGGAAAGTGATGTTATTAACAAATTTAATAATAATAATCATTTATATATAAAAGTGATCATGTATAGTTTAAATTTTAGAATATTTATAAATTACACTTCAATATTGCTAGGGGAAAAAAGCCCTTAAAACGAATAAAAATGAATCTCAAATCTCAAACTTTCACTTGTACAAGATGAGTAAGTCTAGAGATCTTCTGTATATATATAGTATATGATTATAGTCAAAATACTGTATTGCATCATAAAATTTTGCTGAAAATAAATCTCATGTTGAGTGTTCTTATCACAAGAATGTGATGATAAATAAAGAAGACCAGAAGAAACTTTTCAAGGAATGACTATGTTTATGGTATTGATGGTGGGGAAGGTTTCATAGATACATAGTTATCTTCAAACTCATCAACTTGTATGAGCTAAATATATATAGATTTATGTGTATCAATCATATGTCAATAAAAGTTTTTAGAAAAACATTTGCCTCACTTTTTAAAAAAATTAAAGCATGCCAAAGTAAATTGATTAAAAAAGTTAGTGACATTCATTGCTTCAAAATAATGAAACAATTACGGAATGTTTAATGAACATTAAATAAAAAAGAAATCTGCTAATATGGTAAATTATTATAATTTAGCATAATAGAAAATGAACGATGTAGAGACATTTTAAAAAGTTAATCCAATAGTGGAAATGAAACCAAAATGATAAGGCAAAATACATACAAAAAACATAATCTAACAAAGGGTAGGGAGAGAGGAGAAAAGAATGAAAATATAAATAGAAAAAATAACCAGATAGTAAATACACAATCACTTTCAATCATTAGATTGAAATCATTAGA
Source organism: Uropsilus gracilis (assembly GCA_004024945.1). Taxonomy (NCBI): domain Eukaryota; kingdom Metazoa; phylum Chordata; class Mammalia; order Eulipotyphla; family Talpidae; genus Uropsilus; species Uropsilus gracilis. The sequence continues at coordinate 80,386 of PVHY01003818.1, forward strand.
TTTCAATAATTAGATTATATTCAAATTATCATGATTCCTTCCCCCCCAAAAGAAGATATTGCCTCAATGATCCAAAATTAGGCTTTTTTGGGGTACATATGGAATCCACTTTCAGTATAAAGACATAGTTTCCTTAAATGTAAAAGACTGGAGAAAACTGTATAATGCAAGCTGTTAGAACAGGAACATTAGTAGTCTGCCCCACAGGGAACCTTTTATAGTGATAGGCCTCCTTTTTACTATACTCTAGAGTTTTTGCTATAAATTCAAAGATTCATAATCATAAAAATCTAACTTTGATACCAATAATTTTACCTTACAGAACTTTTTTTGAAAAAAGCATGTAGAAATTTTAGAATGATTTTATATGAGCTATTTTAAGTTATGCTTATTTCCAACTAGGAAAAACAGTACTACATTTTGTACAATGCAAGGAAATTGTTTTATTATGTTTATTAATACTTATTAGAATATAATTTAACTTATAAAAGTCAAGTTTATGCATTATATTTAACAAATAGGAGAAATGTTCATAATTCATGCTTTGAGGAATTACATAAGCAGTATGATTACATTTACTAAGATAGGTTTGCAAATTAAGTATAGGGACACAGGTGACTAGACACCACCTGTCAATTCATGAATTGAGTTGGATGTTTAAGAGAATGACAACAATGATATTTACATAGTGGGTATTTACTTTGAGGGAAAATATGTCATTGTTAGAGGTATTAAATTTGTAGTGCAGACGTGGCTTATAAAATATTTGGGAAATTGAGAATTAGAGTTGTGCACTGAAGACTTCTTGCTTATGAAAATGTGGTTATCAGAATGCGTGAAATTTCCCAGTAGGAAATCCTAAGGAGAAAAATAAATTCCACGTAACAGATTTTTAGACAGTATGTACGTGGAAAAGATAGTAAAAAGAAAATTTAACAAAGGAAATACTGGTAAAGGTATTTAGAAGTGTCATAATCTCATGTATCAGGGAATAAACAATCAGCTTAGTTCTAGTGATACATTTAAAATGTTCTAGTCTACATTCAGGTCTTACATTCAGAACTTTTATTAATTTTGAGCTGATTTTGTTTATAGTGTGAGATAATTGTCTAATTTCATTTTCTTGCCTGTTGCAGTTCAGTCTTTCCAGCATCATTTATTGAAAAACTTTCCTTGTATAAGGGTATATTCTCTTTTATCACAGATTACTTGACTGTATATGTGCGGTTTTATTTCTGGACTTTAAATTGTCTTTCATTCACCTGTTTGTTTTTGTTCCGATACATGCTATTTTTATGAAGCCATAGAATATATAGAGGAAAACAGGCAAACACAGTCTGTGAATAAACCCAAGAAACATCTTTGAAGATTCATCAGAAGCAAGAAAGAAAAAAGATTGGACATGGACTATGTCAAACTAACAATCTTCTGTACAGCAAAAAAAAACAATGGAAGAAAATATTTGCACACCATATAACTGATATTAATGATCTACCAAAAGGTTACACAAAGTAAAACAAAGTAAACAACCCTGTCAAAAATGAGTAGAAGAACAGTAAAGACTCTTTTCCAAAGAAGCAATGCAAATGGCCAACAAGCATATGAAAGAATGTTCAACATCAATACTTACCAGGGAAGTGCAAATTAAAACCAAAATGAGTTATCACCTCACTCCAAAAAGAATAGCCCATATTAAAAAACTGGAAAATACAAGTCCTGGAGAGGATGTGGAGAAAAAGGAACTCTCTTACACCATTGGTGGGAAAGTAAATTAGTTCAACTCTATAGAAAACTGTGTGGAGTTTCCTCAAAATACTAAAAAATCGATTACATATGATCTTCCACTTGTGAGAATCTATCCAAGGGACATAAAAACAGTAATTCAAAGGAAGTCTGCACTCTTATGTTTAATGCAGCAGTTTACAATAACCAAGATATGCAAACAATCCAAATGCCCCAAACAGAAGAATGGATCAAAAAGTGTGGTATATGGAATAATATGAATAATAAGAACAATGGAATATTATTCAGCCACCAAAAAGACTAGCCCTGCCATTTGCAGCAACATGGATGGAGCTGGAAGGAATTAAGCCAAGCTAAACTGGTCAGAAGGAAAAAATTAAATACAGGATGATCTCACTTATATGTGGAATATAGAGAAACCAAAGGTCAATAAAGTTTCAAAGCTAGCAAACTGACTATAGAACTGAGGCATTAAGCAAAGAAGGGAGTTGGGATTGCAAAACATGGGAAGGGTGAACACAAAAGAAAATGGTGATGGCTTATGAGTGATATGGTGGTGGAAGAATTATGTGGACTACTAGAATGTAAGAAAGAAATTATTTTAAGTTAATTAGCAAAACATTAAAAAACAGAAAAGAATATTCAAAATATTCCAACTGACAGTTTTACTGGCCCAGGGAAAGACAACTTGGAGGCAAAGAGCTCGTACCCCAGCAGCCTGGTTGGACTCAGGTGAGGGCTTCAACCAGCACTGGACTACTTCCAGTTGCCAATGTAATGCACCTGGGAGATAAGGTGGGGCCCATGAGCTTTGCAACTGAATGGGCCTCTGCTATTCAGGCAAGGCATGGACTGAGTTTTACTGGCCCAGGGAGACAACTTGGTGGTGAAGAGCCCACACCCCAGAGCCCACAGCCCAGAGTGCTGGTGCTGCACAGACTAGAGAAACAAGGACTCTCACTACCCAAGAGCATCAAGACACCCCAGTCAAAAAAGTTTTTACGACAAACCCTAGATGCTTGGAGACACTAAAATATACTTAAGACCCATCAATCTAAAAGAGGAGAAATAAGGAAAAAAGAAGGAAGACAATACAATAGAAACCACATCTAATCACCACACCTACTCTCTGAAAAGGAACTTGTCTCCCAAAATAGTCAACAGAAACAAGATAAAATCACCCCAGCAGCAAAAGCACAAGGGAGAATTAACCACAACTAGATAGGCTTCAACATACCATCTAATACAAGAGCAATAGTCACTCAATTTGCAGAGCAAGTCTGAAAGGAAAACACAGGAAGGAGGAAGAATACAAATACTCAAGCAAGCCCTAAGAAAAATAAGTCACCAAGAAAGGATAAACTATCTGCAGAAACCAACATGGATGACATGGAAGTAATGCTTCATATGGCTGACAAAAAATTCAGAATCAATGTGATAAAAGCCTTAAAGAGGCCAAGGAAGTAGGGAAAAAAGGGGAAAGTAAGAGGTCAGAATCTTTTAATGAACTAAAAGAAGCAGTAGAAAAATATAGAAAATAATGCAGCAAAATGAACAATATCATTGACGAATGGAAAAATGAAATTGAAGTCCTAAATAGGAAGCTGCAGGAGACCCAGTGTATAAGAGGAGCAATAGAAGAGCTCAAAAATGCAGAGAAAGGCCAGGAAAGCAGATTAGAAGAAATAGAAGAACAAATCAGCACACTAGCGGATACAGAAGTAGAGAGGATGAAGAAAGAGAGAAAGAAACAAAGTAAGAAGACAGAAGGAAAAAATCAGAGATCTGTCAGATACCCTAAAGAAAACAAATATAAGAGTAATTGGATTCCAGAAGGAGAAGAGAAAGACAGAGAATCTGAAAGACTTTTCAATGAAATAATGGAGGAGAATTTCCCAAACCTGAAGAAAAAAAAAGATAATAGACATACAGGAAGAAAAAGGACACCAAACTACTTTAATGAAAGAAAAAACACAACAAGACACATTGTAGCAAAAGTTTCCAGAGCCAAAGATAAAGAAAAAATTATGAGAATAATAAGAGATAGGAAAGTGATAACCTACAAAGAAAAGCTGAGTAGACTGACCTCAGATTTCTCAGAAGAGATACTCCAAGCAAGAAGAGAATGGGGTCACATCTTCTAAACATGTCAAGACAAAAAGTGCCAACCAAGAATACTCTACCCATAAAACTGTCTTTCCTTTATGAAGGAAAAATTAGAACCTTCTCAGACAAAGCCTCCAGAAATTTGCTACCACCAACCCCCTACTCCAAGAACTCTTGAAAGAATCCCTAGAACGAAATCCGCATAAGAATAAAACAAATGAATAATACAAAGAAAAGAAAGAAGAAACTAACACAGAACCCCAAATTACTACCAGGAACCCATTGTTACAACCTCAACCATCAATATTTACTCAGAATGTCAATGGGCTAAACTCATCAATCAAAAGACACAGAGTTGCAGACTGGATTAAAAGACATAACACAACATTCTGCTGCCTCCAAGAAACACATCTAATCCTAAAAGACAAGCATAGATTGAAGGTAAAAAGATGGAAAACAATTCTACAAGCAAATGGCTCCCAAAAAAGGGCAGGGGCAGCCATTCTTATAGCAGTCAAAGCAGATTTCAAAATAAAAAAGAGTAACAAAGGATAAAGAAGGTCAAGGGTCAACAAACCAGAAAGACGAAGCAATTATTAACATATACTTATCAAATGACATTCTTTAAAGAACTAGAACAAAAATTCATATGGAATAACAAAAGACCTCAAATATCAAAAAACCTCCTCTCCAAAAAAAGAGAGAATGGAGGCCTAACTATTCCAGACTTCAAGCTATACTACAAAGCCATAATAATTAAAACATCATGGTGCTGGTACAACAACCAATCAGACCAATGAAACAGAACAGAGAGTCCAGAAATAAAGCCACAACAAGTGCTGGCATGGATGTGGAGAGAAAGGAACACTCCTACACTGCTGGTGGGAATGTAAACTGGTCCAGCCACTATGGAAAGCACTATGGAGGACCCTCAAGCTAGTGAAAATGAAATTGCCATTTGACCCAGCAATTGAACTTCTGGGAATCTACCCAAAGGAGACCTCAATGTGGGTACAAAAGGACACCTGTGCTCAGATGTTTATTGCAGCACTATTTATAATTGCAAGGACATGAAAAAAGTCCAAATGTCCCCAAACAGATGATTGGATGAAAAAGATATGGTATATATACACACTGGAGTATTACTCATCAATTAAAAATGACAAATTTGTTGAATTTATGGAAACATGGATGTACCTAGAAGAAATCATACTAGCAGAAATGAGTCAGAAAGAAAAAGACAGAAAGCAAATGGTTTCACTAACATATGGACAACCAAATGAAAGTACACAATGGGAGGGTAGGGATCAGCTGGAGTGGTCAGGGAGGGTAGGTGGTGGGTGACCCTCAGGGATCAAAATGATGTGAAATATATATATTTATATATATGTGTATATATATAAAGAAATTATGAAAAAATATATCAACTTTTTTTGCATACTATAAAGGTATCAAACTAGAAATCAACAATGAAAAGAAAGCAAGAAGAAATAAAATGTCAAGTTTTGCAAAACTATTTGAAGTCCCTTCACCAGAACTTAATCTGCAGATACAGTGATTTTTGTTTTTAAATACTTTCTTTCTCTGTCCTGTAATCAAGAATAGGGTACTTTTTTCTTTTCTTTTTTCTTTCTTTTTCTTTTTCTTTTTTTTTTTTTTGAGACTGGGTCTTGCTTTTTTTGCCCGTGGAATCACAGCCTCACGTTACCCGGGGTACCACGAACACAAGCAATCCCCAGCCTCAGCTTCCCAGGTAGTTGTGATTACAGGCATGCACCACTACGTCCAGCTATTTTTTGGGACTAAGTCTCGCTATGTTGTCCCGAGTGGGACTCGAAGTGTGATCCCTGGTCCCGGCTGCGACTTCCTAGGCTGCCGCTTACAGGCAGGCACCGCCATGCTCAAGAATAGAGTACTTCTCAAGCTTCTAAAACATCAAGAATTTGCTCTGTGGTGCACTTTACAGAGGCACATAGTGACTCCTTGTCAATTTTTGACACTCCCCTTTTCCCTGTTCAAATGTTGTCTGGAAGCACAAAGCTATTTGAAGTAGAAATTGTGATTTGTTTTACTTCAACATGCTACATATTCTGCAAAGGAACAAAGCTTTTGCGTTAGCAATGCTGTTTTGTTCATTTGTGAATCCTCAAGTTGTTGCACTATGAGTCTTGTGAGCAAACCAACTAATTAGGTCTAATGAAGGATGATTTCTGCCACCACAAATCTCCATTGAGTCTTTAGGTCACTAAACCCTAGTGACATCAAATCACTAATTAGCTTCTAAACACTGACACAGGTTTTTCTTATATGTACGTGCTCAGAAAAATGACACTTCAAAGTGTAAGTGGTGAATACTGAAGAGCAGAAAAATATGGGTTGCCTATATTTGGCCATCATCCAGTGGATTCTGAAAAATGTTGTTTCTCCTGGTAAGTTCATATATTATAAATCTAGAGACAGAAGGGAGATTATTTTTCTTCAGCTCCTAATTCAACCAGAGAATGATAATTGCCCTCCAAATTTTGATTAATCTTTGAATATTCTCTATCCACTGTGTCTATTAATTGCTGTCTGTATATCTAATGCTGAGAAATAATTGATGTACTTTGTTTGATCATTTCTTTTTGCTGAAGCCAGGAGGGATTTACTCCTTTGACTGAATATACTTTTATTTCAATATGATCTTTTGTAATTACCTTATCATTGAATTAACTTGCTATTTTCAGCTCATGCTATGAAAAAACAATAAATTATAGAATATTAGACTTGAGAAGGGGCAATTCTTTCCTTCAGAAAGAGAAATATAGCACTTCTCAGTGTGTGTGATTTATCTAAAATTAAAGATATTTAGTGAAAAGTAGAATTGGAACAGATATTTTCTGTAATGCAGGTTAAAACCTCTCTTATGGCCTGCAATGTTTTGGGGCAGCTCAGTTGATTTGGACTATAGGCTATTTCAAAGTTAATAGTTTAGAATGATCTTAGTTTACTCATGAAAAAAATAGTAATAGAAATAACTTAGAAAAACATCAAAATGTTCTGCTGAATAAATATGCCATTTATGAAAAAATATTTTCCATATGATTATTATCGTGTAGAATCTTATTTACTATTATGATGAATTCATTATGTTAGTATAGGAAATGTTTAAATCAATTATATAATCATCATACATAATATACATCTCAGAGAAATGTTGAAGGTTGGGGAGGGCACCTACAAATTATTTGTATTTACTTATTAAACTTTTTTATTTTCTTACATTGTTTCTCATTTTTGTACTATATTTGTTTTCTCCCTTCAGGTGTAATTTTCATAAAGCTTCAACAGCCACATCACCCCTGAACCAACATCATAGTTCCTTATGCTCATCCCTCTTCTTCTCCTTCTGTATGCCTCAGATCTATAGTTTAACTACATGTTTCATCTCTTTAGTTTTTTTTTTCTTTTGTTCAGCTTCCTGCACTTCTCCTATGTGAAATCATCCAATAGTTATCCTTTTTCTTCTGACTTATTTCACTGAACATAATCCCTTCTATCTCTATCTGTGTTTCTGTGAATGGCAGGAGTTTATCTGTTATGATTGTTGAGTAGTAATCTACGGCCATACCACCCTGATCGCGCCCGATCTCATCTGATTGTTGAGTAGTAGTCCATTGTATATATACCACATCTTCTTGATCCATTCATCTTTTAGGGGGACATTTAAGTTGCTTCCATAGTTTAGCTATTGCAAATAGTGCTGCAATAAACACAGGACTACAACTGTCCTTTCAAATTGGTATTTTTGCATCCGCTGTATGAATTACTAGGAGTGGAATCACTAGCTCATATGGGTACCTACAATTTGGATCAAGAGCAAGTGAAATTGAGGAAAGAAAAGGTCTAAATATTTTAATAAGTTTTCATAAAAGATACAGTACTTCTGATATCTCAGTGTCTTCACAGACCTTAATCTATATACAATCTCTATCAGTGGTGATACTTCCTTAAAAATATTTTTGTTATTCTTTAAAATCTTATAGGAAACTGTTGTAGATACAGTTGCTGAGGTTTTTCTTTGAGAACAATGTTTAAACTCCTGAAGAATTCCACCTACACCTTTAAACCTGTCAGATGATATAAAGCTGAAAGGAAACTTTTTCCTATAATATGTGGGCAAAACGTTTTATATCTGAAACTGCACACTAGGAAATACACCCCTTCATAGATATATAGTAACATGTGATTTGTTTTTTTTATTTCTAGATGTCTCTGAACAATATTTGTGATCATCTAGTTTACTGTTATTGAAAGCAGAAGAATTTTCCTAGAAGTAAGTTAAGTTCTTTTCAATGTGAAAGAGATTTTATTTTCAGCATTTCTTTCTTTTTTACTTACTACTCATATCTTTTAGATTCCTGACTGCTTCAAAGATTGCTCCAGTTACATAGGACCTATGTTAAGACAGAGCATCCAGTCCTATGTAACCTCTGTGAAGGTAGTTTTGCCTGCTTATGGACAACCTGAGTCTATTTCCTTCTTATTTTCAAGTAAACATCTTTGAATCTCATTAGAATCAAGTCTGTTTCTTAGGAGACAAGGAAGTAACAACTAAAATCTTTCCAAGCATTGATGAAAATAGATCATAAGATAACTGCACACTTTCCATTTCATCAGAGGTAAGTGAGAGCTCTTTACTACAGAAGTATACTGATACTTATGAAGACTACATGTGTCTGTCTCCACAGTAACTATTTTATCTCTGATCTGGTTGTAAAGTGGGAGAGAAATGGTAATAGCAGTGCTGGAAAGTTTGTGAAGGATCTCCCTTTAACCTGGCAGAGTTAACTCTCCTTTTTAAAGCAATACTCTTGCTTGCTTGACTTTATCTTCCAATTGTAATACCCATGATAGCAGTATCGGGGAAAAATTTCAGATGAAAGGGAATCAAAGGCAGCCTAGCACAACTCTGTGCATATATTTATTTGACTTCAAATGTTCTAAGAAATGAAAGACTGGTCTTTATATGAACTCATTGCCTAATTGGAAACTCAGTCTTATGAGTCAGATCATACTATTTTAAAGCTTGTGATTGCTAATTCCAGCCTGTGGTAATATATTATTAATATTTACATGTTTATTCTGTATTTGTTAACTAATTATATTTGTTAAGTAACAATTAAATTTGTGTTAATTGTTAAATCTATATTTGTGTACTCATTATCATTGATGAAAGGTTTCTTACCTACATATTGACTTAAGTAACATTTTCAGTGTTTCTTTTAGGGTAACAAGATTCTCAGTGTCTAATATTTGAGGATAATGAGTGCTAACAGGCTAAGTGACCTGCTCATTATCATACAACTGCTTAATGATAACAAACTGTGAAGTAATTTAGAAGTAAGAAAATTAGAAGTAAGAAATATTCAAATAGCTTTGTTTTCACTACTGTAAGGTTTATTTTGTGTAAAGAGGAAGGATTTCATATAAAATATATTTTATATGAAAACGGAAAATGAGGATCAACTTCTCTAAATGAATAAGGGGCTATTGGTATTAATAGTGTTAGTAAATGGGCTTTAAGGAGATGTCATAAACATTACTGCTCTGTCACCAGGGCATAACACATTGAGCTGGGATAATCAGACATTCACATGCAGAATAAACCAACTAAAAGGAATGCATTTATTTTAAGGGAAAAGATTTATATGTAGAATATATTTGCTTAGTATTTCTGTTGCTCACCATTTTACTGTTTTATACTTGAAAACTCAGCCAAAGATTTAATCAATTTGTTCATTATTGTCACCGGTACAAGAAGCCAGTATTTGGAAAACAAGTTTGTGTAGAAGACTCGTTGGGAGTATGATTCTTATGATGGCTTCCTCACAGATGTGGATTGTGTATTTTATTCTAGGGGCAGCAGTGTGTCTTCTTTACTTATATTTGCCTCCTGCCCCACCTTTATTTTCCAGCACCACCAGGGTTCTCTGAGAGACAGTTCCTCTACTTAAGGCTTTGCTGATTAGATATGGCATGTGTGAGTCTCTTTGATCATATTTTGTTAGGTAATCTTTCCTTTCCTGTATCTGGAGATCCCACATAGTCCTTATTTTAAGGGATTGAAGTGTCAGGGCATTTTTAGGGAGGACAGCTCAAGGTGGGCACCTAGAGTTAAGCTCGTAACAGGTGACTCCTGAAGAATGATGTAAAACAGAGAAAGGCTCTGAAAAGAAAGAGGTGGCTTCTCAAATACAAACCAATTTCACTTATCAGACTTCCCTCTGATCTTCTTTGACTTCACACTCTACTTGCCAGTCTGCTTCAAAGATTCTGAAAATTTTGATATAATCTGTAATTATTGGGTGTGAGAGAACTAGAGATATATAAATTCTTTAATTTATAGGAGATACAATTATTTATTGCTTTCCCTGCCTTTGTGTATAAATATTATAAGGAAACTCAGACACACTGGGCAGTTTTCAATTATAAGAATTGTTAGCATAAGCATTTTCTTATGATTAGAAATCAGTAGATAAAAATGACTTTACATTCTCAAGAGCTGATGCAGATTTAGAAAGATTTTTCAAAATCAGATGCTTCTCTACACTTTAAATTTTATTTCTCTTATTCACTGCACAGATTTTCCATGTTTTAGATAGTTCAAAAAGTAAGTTTAACTTGGAGAAGGTGAGAAACAAAATGAGGAGGAGACCCAATGGACTATAGTGGAAGTTTATTACTGTTTTAGCTTTGGGTGTGATGTGGTAATATACCTATGAAGTGGTGTGAATATACAGTGTTGCAAATCGATGTTATCTCAGTAAAGATATATAATTGAAATAACAACAAAATATAGGTATCATAAAAGGAAGAATAATCTGATACAATAGAATGTAGACTACTATTTAGAAAAGAAAAAACTCTTTTCTCATGGTCTCACTTCCTTACTATGACTGTGTTTGTCCAGTATGACTAATTGTAAAGAGCCCCATCAAATCAAATGAAATCCCAGCTATAATTCAACATTAAGTCTAAGGTTATTAATACCAATGACTGAATTTAAGAGACCTAGTGTGTTTTGAAAGAAACTAATGGGTTAGACTCTTTTAGTAAAAAAAAAACTGCATGAGGAGCTGAATTCTTCTAGGAAGAGATTCAGTAAGTTCTGGATCTTACAGTTTTGCTACAATTAAGGGTTTACTGCCCAAAGTGTGTAATTGACTAGAGAAAGGGATAACATCTAATTACTCAGGGCAATGAATCCTTCTATCAGTTTCTTACACAAAGTAATATTGTCATTTTCTTTCCTGTTTTATTTTTTAAAAATTTATAACACACACAAGTGTATAAAGTAGAACTGCACATCTCAGCAAATTTTTATAAAGTGAAAGCTCCCATGTGGCTACCAACTGCATAAAGGACCAGAACATTAGCAGCACTGCAGAGCCCCTCCTTCCTATTGCTGTGACCACTGCCTTGTAAAACATTATTCAGCTTCTTAACAACACAAATTCATTTAGCCTATTTTAAAGTTTTATTTAAATAAACTAAGTGTACCCTTTTTGATCTAAAATATTTGGCCAACATTAAATTTGTGAAATGATTTTCTCAGTTTTAACCATTCAAAAAAACTTTGTATTACTAGTGAATAAAAAATAATTCATATTTTTGTCTCTGGAGATTCCCAGTTTGTTTTTCTGTAATGTCAAAAAGATTTTTGGATGCTCAATTTCTTTTGTAAATAGGTGATTGTGTTCCATAAATGTATGTGTTGGTACATTAATTAGTCAAAGATCTTGGCAAGTCTCCTCTCCATCCTTCTTTATAGTCATGTTATGCTGACTACATAACTTCTAAAGTTACATAAAAATTTAGACATACAAATATAAGTAAAAATTAAAATCTTGGGATATCAAAAACATACTAGGTTCATTAATCTCTGTTTTTTTGCACTCAGGTAACTGAAGAGAAGTTCCATCCAAAGTCAATGAGTGAGACAAATTATTCTCGGGTAACTGAATTCGTGTTGCTGGGACTCTCGAACTCCAAGGAGTTGCAGCCCTTACTATTTGTCATATTTTCACTACTCTACCTGGCAATACTGCTAGGCAACTTTCTCATCATCCTCACTGTGACTTCAGATGCACGTCTGCATACCCCCATGTACTTCCTGCTGGCCAACCTCTCTTTTATAGACATGTGTGTTGCCTCCTTTGCTACCCCCAAGATGCTTGCAGATCTCCTGGTAGAACGCAAGACTATTTCTTTTGATGCCTGTCTGGCTCAGATTTTCTTTGTTCACCTTTTCACTGGTGGTGAAATGGTGCTCCTTGTATCGATGGCTTACGACCGCTATGTGGCTATATGCAAACCCCTCCACTACATGACAATCATGAGCCGCCGTGTGTGCATTATTCTCGTCCTCATCTCTTGGTTTGTTGGCTTTGTCCATACTACTAGCCAATTGGCATTTACTATTAACCTGCCTTTTTGTGGTCCTAATGAGGTTGATAGCTTTTTCTGTGACCTCCCTCTAGTGACCAAGTTGGCCTGCCTGGACACTTATGTCATCAGCCTACTCATAGTTGCAGACAGTGGCTTCCTCTCTCTGAGCTCCTTCCTCCTCTTGGTTGTCTCCTACACTGTGATACTTATCACAGTTAGGAGTCGCTCCTCAGCCAGCATGGCAAAGGCTCGCTCCACGCTGACTGCCCACATAACTGTGGTCACACTCTTCTTTGGACCATGCATCTTCATCTATGTGTGGCCCTTCAGCAGTTACTCAGTTGACAAAGTCCTTGCTGTCTTCTACACCATCTTTACTCCCATTTTAAACCCTGTCATCTATACTCTGAGGAACAAAGAAATGAAGGCAGCTATGTCAAAACTGAAGGGTCGGTATCTGAAGCTAGGGCAGGTTTCTGCAGTCATAAGAGATGTCCTTTTCCTAGAAACAAAGTAAACTTGCAGAACTGTTATCACTGTAGCCTTGGCTTGCACAATTTCAATTGGATGATGGTGATGTGAAAACAATTATTTAACTATTGTCAAGGGTTGATTAACTTGAATTAAAGAAAGTGGTGATAGTAAAAAGTACACGAATTTTAGTAATTTTAATCCTATCATTCATTGTGTTTCAATTGTCCTCATCTTTCTGAACTTTTAAAATAAAGATAAAAATTTACGACTTCGAATTCAATGATAAAATGTCATTTGTTTATAAATACTTTGGACCTTTTGTGGGATGAAATGTATTCTTTATACCTCAACTAGCAAATAAGTCAATATATTTTTAAAATAGTTTTTTTCAAATTCAAAGAACAAACAGGGATATACACTAATTATTTTCCTAGTTTTCTGTTCATTCTCATGCTAGCACAGAAGAATATTGTAATACTCTTCTGATTTATGGTGACTCTCAATATTTCTAGTCTCAAACTTTTTTTACCCCAAGTTCATCCTTTAGCACACACTTGAACTATATGAATAAGGAAATCCATGTATAGGAATGTGTTCATGATAAGTAATACATTATGGGGAATTACTGGGGAAGGCCAAATGTATTAGAAGCAATGCAAATTCTGGGTTCTGCATTTTACAATAGAGAATGCCTACCTACTGTTTGAAAGACAGATACTAGTATGCTATTGGGTCTTACTCAACACTTACAGTCATGGGCTGCTGAGTGACTGTGTGACTAGGACTTCAGCTCATATTTAAAAAAAACACAATTTTTACAAGTTAAACACTACAGTATCATAATTCATAACAAGTACCTCTAGGATAAGACAGAAGAAAGCACCAGAAATATGTATGAAAGACTAATTCTGGTCTCCACATGTTCTGGTCCTGTCACAACAATACCCTCCTTTTGCAACAAATTTATGGGATAATAGTGTTTGCTATGACAGTTGACAGAAGAAGAAAGACTCCATACTGGTTAACAAAAAGTACCTTCAAACATTTTAGTCAGTGTAAGCAATAGGTGACTACCACATTCCAATCCCAGTCCCTTTCAAGGTGACCAGCATTTGCACTGTTCAGGGGAGATCTTGAACATTTTATGTGATTGTTAGCTTTGGATGGAAAATTGGCCTTAAATTAAAAATAAGCATGAATTCCTGGATAATGAAAATAACTTGAGTGCTTTGGTAGCCACAGTAATTTTGGAAACACAAAGAAAAGTATTATGGGGAAGATAATGAAGAAAGACTTATGAGTATAAGTATAAAGTTTGTGGATTTTATTGTGACATCAATGACCACTAAACACCATCCTCCACAGAGAACATAACCTAAATATGAAGAATCATTTGTCAGCCAATTTTTGTTCTATATAACATCAGTGTTTCTATAATGGGTCTATGAATTAAATAGCCATAGAACTAGGCTATGGATACACTCTGACACACTGGATTCTCTTTCAATAAGATTTATTTTGTTGCTGCCACATATACTCTAAAAACTTTACTTGTAAGTATAAGAGACTGATGTTGAGAATTTGACATTTTGATTTTAATCATCATTTAAATTCCTTCATAGATTGATAGTGAATTCCTCCTTGCTAAAATTGATTCCCTTTCCAAATATGGCCTTTCCATCTCTGTATGCAATCTTTCTTCTAAAATACTATGCTAGAACGAATGATAGACCTTTTTTGTCAAGTTAGGAAATTACCTTCTAATTTCTAACTTTGTTATTTTTTTAAATTCTTGACTTAAGAAAAAAAAATAACTTTCTATTGGATAGGAAAGAGAACTGTGATTTTTTTGTATAAGATTCTGTTTTCTTCAGAACTGACATTTCAGGAAAAGAAGTAACATATTTATTTATCTATTTTTAAATAATTAATTTTATTGATTTGTCACATTTGTGCATTAATTGATCCTGTGTATACAGCCCTTCTTCCTTCCCTCTTCAGATCCCCCCTCCAGTCACTACAACGCCCATCTTTCTGCGATTTGTTGGTTGGTGAAGTTCATACTTAGTTGTTCGTTGTTTGGCCCGTTGGTCTCCTCCAATATCTGGTAAATGTTCTTATCGTGAGTGAAGACCTGAATTCCTGTGACCTGTTGGTCTGTGCTGCTTAATTTTTAAGAATAATTTTGAGGCAGCTAGCCCGTCCCTGCTCATCTGGAACCTCTTGCAGGGCAGGTGTGTAGCGTTGCTCTCCAGATTCCTTTTTTGTCACATTTTCTACTGTGAAATTGACAGACTTCTTTTCTTCAGACATGTGGTTGCTAGGATTCATGCTTCCTCATTCACGCTGGCTGCCTCCTCCGTTCTGTTGTCTGTCCTGTGGTGCTGCTTTTAAACCTTTTAGCTCTGGCATCTGGTGTTGGGATCCCATGCATTGACCATTGGTGTTAGTGGGGTTACGCGGTGGGGACAGGTCCTTCTCTGTGGCTTTCTTTCCCAGATGGGAGAGGAAGGTGCTTTGCTCACCTTGGTGTTATCTCTGGATTAGGGGCTTGTTTCATTAACCCCTAGAACATTGTAGGCAAATCTGTTTGCTATGTCACTTAAATGATTAATCTTGCAGTCATGTCTTGTGGGTCTGATCTTGCTCAGTTTGGTTCTAATAAATATCACTGGAAAAGAGAAAACCAACAATCTACTGACACAGGAGAAAAGAAAAACAAATAAAGATCCCGGTCAAAAAGTAGCATAGCAATGTTGCCTTTCCACTCACATTGGCTAGATTGACATCTGTGAATTATGAATATATTATCTTTTCACAGAAAGAAAAGGACACTTGCAACTCCTTTTATCATGGTAACCATTCTTGTTTGTACTTGATTTTAGTTGGCATGCTTTTTGATTTTGTTATTATAATAAATTTAACCAATTCTTTTGGTAAAGAGGTTATTTTTTGTTAAGTTAGAAAATTACCTTCTAATTTCTAATTATTGTAAATTTTATCAAGAAAGGGTGCTCAATTCCATCTATTGTTAGCATGGTATTTATTAAGAAAATTCTGCACTTTTTTCTTGTTAATTAATAAACATAACAAAAATATGCACACATTATGGATATATATGTTAGTAACCTCTTAAAGGACTAGGTGTTACTTGATCATATAATATTTTTTGCAAATATTCCACACTGAAATATGAGTTAATATTACATATAGACCTCTGGTTATCACACCTAGAACCTCAAAAATTTGGAAAGCATTATATTATGTAAATATTTGCTTATTCATGAACTATTAATGCTATCACATTGAACTACTAAATGCATTATCAAATTGGTAACTATGGTAAATTTTCAGAAACAGCATTCTGATGTTAAGTAATTTTACTTGTAGTTAAAGAATGTCTCTCTCAATTGTGGTCATTGTGGTGAGCTTAGAGTGGGGCAAAGAAATTGGGATCAAATAACTAGTCTAAATTATAAGAAAGGTGCTTTAATGTTGTTAAATACATAGTTTGTAATCTCTATGCTAAATGTGTTAATGCACATTCCATAAAAATTCCTTAGAAACAATTTCTGATAGTCATGGTTTTGTCTTTATCATGAGAGAATAATTTTAATCATTAAGACCACACTTATACCTGCTCAAAGTATTTGAATTGTTTTTATTTCCCACTTTGAATTAAAATATGACACGTAGGCCGGGCATGGTGGCAGCGGGGACCAGGGATCACAGTTTGAGTCCCCACCGGGGGCACGTAGCAAGGCCTCGTTCTAGAAAAATATAGCTGAACATGGTGGCGTGCGCCTATAACCCCAGCTACCTGGGAAGCTGACGCTGGAGATTGCTTGAGTCTCTGGTACCCTGGGCAATGTGAGCCTGTTGTTCCACAGGCAAAAATAGCTAGACCTAGTCTCAAAAAAAATATGACAAGTGCAGGAAATTTAAAAAAATCTGAACATGATGACTTAAAAAACAAAATATAAAATCAGATTAAATTCTGATAAATTCCTTCTCTAGAGAGTCACTCCCCAAAGATAGCTGTTAACGAAAGTAATAGAGCTCAGTATTTGTATCATTCATTATTCAGATTATGAGACTCTGAGTCTCTTTCTAATGGTTTTGTGTTGCTTTCTGCATTTATATAAACAAGAGAGCTGCAGGGGGCAAATCCAAAGAGTGTTCATGACTGATTTCTTGATGTTCTTGTTCCTGCAAGTTGCCTTAGCAGCTCATGAATTTCCCCAATGCTTCCAGGAAAACTATTCTATTTGGCTTTTTGAGGTTCAAAAGTAGGATCACCCTCATGTGGGAATGGCATTCAACCATGAAACAGTGTATGATAGCCATCTTATGTCTTCAGGTAAGGTGGAACTCACATGACCCTGAAATCCTGATTTCCTCCTGCTTACCCTTTTGTTTGTATTTTATACCTTGTGACTAGTATGAAAATTATAAAATCATTCTGTGAGAATTTATGAAAAACATGTTACTTTGGAACTTTACTAGAAGTCTTATAGAGCCCTGTCAGGTTCCGCTTTGTATTCCTACTATATATATATATATATATATATATATATATATATATATATATATATATATATATACACACACACACACACATACACACACACACACACAGCGGAGCTCAGAACATAGGTCAGGGAAGTTTTGCACTTGTTCCATAAAACTTTAAGTGGTATATTGTCTATTCTTTTTGTCACTTTCTATTACTTTTATAGCCTACAAAATAATCTTATTTTTTTTATACTATAACTGTAAAATTTGAGAACAGCTTTTGTGAGCATAAGCCCTTGACTCATCTTTATAAATAATACTTGTTTGGTCAAAGTATTTATAAAGACATTTTATATCAACTATAGTCTTAATGAAAAACAGTATCACATAGATTAGCAAATGATTGTTTCATGAAAGACAATATTAGGTTGATATAAAGGACAATGCTATTATAGAGCATGGTTCTTGACTTTCTTAGTAAAAATGTGCCAGACTGTTAGTTACTTTTTGTTTGTGGAGGCAGTGATTCACATTAACCCACTTTAGTTACATGCTGCCACTTCTTTATTTATTTGTATCATTTGAATAAATCAAATGTTCTTCTTTTATTTAGAATTATTTTGACATTTCTTTCCCCATTATTTATAATTTGAAATTTTTGAAAAATATATTAAATGATAAATAAAGTCAATAGTTCTTTGAAAATTTTATTTTTCCATGACTTGCTTAAAATTTTACAATTGATAATACCAATGGTTTTCTATATTTCAACTTTTGCGATGCACATTCTAGTTCTTTAATCAATCTGGAATTTTTATAACATTAAAATATTTTTAAAAAGCACAGTATTTCACACATCAATAATTTAGATAGAAAATGTTTATAAAAATGATTTCTTTTCTCTATATTCCCTCTCTATATAGTGAAATTCAGACTACATTTTCTTATGTAATCAGTTATAGTGAGGGAACAGAATGATATATCAGATAGTATATAGAAAGTTGTGGAATGGAGGAAAAGAAAGAACTTTATGGTATTGAAGGAGACACCAGAAAGATGCTACATGAAATCTAGTGAAGCTATAAAAATAGACATAGAATTACAAGTGTTTACACATACACACTTAGAAAGAAATGAAATGAAACAAAGGGAAATATGTAGATGCCAAAATATTAAGAGACATAATTAGAAGCACATAGAAAACATTAGCATGAGTGAAGAAAAATATGAAGAGAGAAGATCCAAAGTTAGTGACAAAAGTAATAGAGAATTGTTGGGGCTGTACATTACTATGATTATGTAAAACTCTGTCATTCACTCCAATGGGCATCAGTTGGGTTCATTTTTCTGTAATTACTTTGAACTGGTTTAGGAAAACAATCTCCCAAAGTATGAATCCCTCACTTTTCAAATTTCAAAGCTTATTTGCTAAGACAGGTTGCTTCTAGTTTAACAGATTTTTAATGATTTAAAATAAACATTTTTTTAAAAAAGCATATATTTCTGTGAATTTAAAAGGTTTGTATACTGAATGCATGATGATGAATTTTAACACTGGATTAATTTATTTTTATTTATTTTTAGCTTATAAAAATAAATTTTCTTTTGATTAATATAACATTAGAATTCCCCTGGTGTTGCCACCATAGTGTAGACACTACCAAATCTTAGTCCATTATGCTTGCTTATCTCTGTGTTACTTCTTCTCCCCAAGTGGCTACCCCTTCAGAAGCTTAAATTCCCTATTCAGTTTTCAAGTTTTGTTTTTTTTTTTTAACTTGTCTTTATCTAGTTCTTCTTTTGGTTTCTTTGTATTCCATATGTTAGTGACACCATCCATTTTTAATCTTTCACCTCAAGATTTTTTTCAGCTAGATTAATCTCTCCCAACTCCATCCACAATGCTGCAAATAGAATGAGTTTATTTTTTTGGTTGTTGTATACTTTTTCATTGTTTATATATAGTATATCTTCTTGATCCAGTCATCTGTTTTGCAGCATAATAGAGTTATTTTGTTGTTTAATTTTTCCAAATTTATTGAAATACGATTGAAAAAATAACTTTCTATATATTTAATTGTAAAATGAGAGGATTTAATATACATTATAAAATGACTGCAGCCATCAAAAAATTAATATATTCATCACCACACATAGCCTAATTCTTCTTTGTTTTAGTTTTAAGATTAAAAGTTCTGAATGTCTAATGCAGAGCCTGGTGACAATAGTTAATAATATATATTTAAAATTCCCTAAGAGTTCCCAAAGCAGTTTATTCACAGTTTAGCTTGCAAGTTTCTATACTAAGTGATAGCAAATCCAAACAAAAGTTGTCTTCATTTTATTTAAAACTGATTTATTTTTTTCAGAGGTAACCTTCTATATTATGTCTTGTGAGTATTGAGTTTTACATTTGGATGACTTTTTTTCTCTAAAGATTCTTTTTACTCCAAAATCAAATTGCTGTTTTGATATGTGAATTTTAATGATGCTAATATTAGAGAAAAGAGCAAGATAAAATTTACAACGAAAAGTGGAAGCAAATCAAGGATAACACAAATCACTATCCAAACTAGTTTGCTCTGAATGAAAACAGTTCTATTTCTCAACAGAAAATCCAAGACTCATCTAGAACAATGGCTCTCAAGCTTCCTGATTCCATGACTTATTTAAAAATCTTAAAAGTCAATGATCCCAAAAAGGATTTATATAAGTTGTTTATTTAGACTATTACTATTCATTTGTCATTTATAAATTCAAGCAAAATGATTATATATATATAAATTTCTTTTAAACTAACAATACTAATGTAAGCATATTAACACAAATGTCAATTTAAATTAACTCCTTTTAGTGAAACACAAAAGTAGTAAGAAAGGTTGCTTTTTTGTAATTCCTTTGTAAATCCTTTACATTTACCTTGCTAGAAGATTGCTGGATGCTTTGGTTACTTCTCTTAGTTTCCTATGAGATCAAGCATCCGACAGCCTGGAAAACTCCATGTAATAAGAGAAAGTGGAAAGTGACTAAAGTGAACAAAATATTAGTTTAAGTTTCCTTATTGTCTAAAAGTGAAGCAGTCCTATGAAATTTTTCATATGCTAAAATAGCATAAAACAACAATTATGTGGAAAATTTAGGGTACTCCTAGACTCCCATATAAAATATCACTTACAAGTTGAAAAACAGGAATGAAATAATAAGTGGATAGTTTCATGCAGTTCTGGGGAAGGAACCTGGAGATACCACTGCAGCTCCCTGGGGCATATGGCTGCCCCTATTACCACGTATCAAAAACTAGCTCTGAAAACTGCTTTTGCCTTTTGTCATGAAAGTGAAAATCCTCTTCAGAATTTTTATTGAAGTAACAATAGTTTATGACCATACGTGATCCAGAAACAAAGCATCATAAAGATTATGTTTAGGTAGTAAAAATAGTCGTTGAGATATACATTGTAGAAGTGAACTGGTTGATGTGACTAGACAAGAGGAAGATAGTTGTATTAATATGGAAATAATTCTGAGCTTGATGCCCCAACAATTTTCAGCAACCAAGCTTGGGCAATGCTTTAAGAGGCATTATTCTAGAATATCAGCTTTGAACCAGGCACGGTGGCTCGTGCCTGTAAGAGGCAACCTAGGAAGCCACAGCCGGGGCCAGGGATCACGGTTCGAGTCCCTCTTGGGGCAATGTAGTGAGCCCTAATTCCAAAAAAACAGCTGTGAGTGGTGGAGCGTTCCTATAATCCCAGCTACCTGGGAAGCTGAATCTGGGGATCACTTGAGTCTGCGGTACCCCGGACAATAATCCCAGCTACCTGGGAAGCTGAATCTGGGGATCACTTGAGTCTGCGGTACCCCGGACAACACGAGCCTGTGGTTCTACAGGCAAAAATAACAAGAACTAGTCTCAAAAACAAAAACATAGAATATCAGCTTTGAGTATTTGTCTTTTTTCCCATAAAGCACCTGAGTCAAGACTTTATGCTTCAAACAATTTTGCAATATTGAGGGAACTTGTTATATATTACCCACTCTCTCATATTAATCTTCTGAAAGACTTAGTAATGAAGTAATGATGATAATTGAAAACATTCTTTCAAGCATTTGAATTACAATGTCAGAGGACCAACTTTGAAAAATATTATCAGACATTTTTCATAACCTAATATAATAAACAATAATTATCAGGCATACATTATTTAAATCTATTGGATATTATCCTCAAATAAGTTTGGCATATTTCCATCACAAATAGAGCAACTAATACAAATAACATTATTTTTAATATCTTTGTGTGTTAACAAATATGGAGGGTCTCTTGGCTCATATTCAATTCTTATTCATTCATGGCTTGTGCTAAAGTTGTACATTATTGTATACATGTGTTGACAATACCAAACAACTTTGATTACAAACCTCAGGATGACAGGATAATTTCCCTATCATTTATTATATACAGAGAAGACCTATGAATATCTGAATACATTTCTGCTTGGGGCATGGTGTGATGATATTTATAGACATGCAGGATGATGTAACCATACACAAAGCACATTT